>CAEGAE010000238.1:0-15790 GCA_903067095.1 Girardinus metallicus
GTGGTCTCCTGCCATCCCTAAAAAGATAACGACCTGGGTGTTTGCCCATATCGCTCATATCAGAAACCACCACTCTCTGCACCATTAACAATTGAGGCAATGCCCTGACGGTAAATAACTATGTTCAACAATGAACACTGACCAAGGAGCAACAAGCAAGAAGTAACCAAGCACAAGGCGCTCACCGTGACTGTTCTCTCCCTCTCTCCTGCTACATGAAGCCAGGTAGTCTGACACCATGGCAGACATTACAGCTGCCACTTTGAACGAAAACGATCACTGAGCAATGCGCATGCTCTGCTTGCTTTTTCGTTCTTATGTTTTATTTATTTGCTAATTAAAAAATATCAATGCACATAATTAAATAAAATAATAATAGCTACTGCAGTGTACGAAGAACGGCTCTCAGTGAGGCTCCAGTCCTGTCTACTTAGCAAAGAGCCGTTCAGAAGAATCGGACTGTTCCGAATGTCACATCACTATATTGCAAACTTTTGGGCACAGCGTTGTCCCATATATGCGACAAGTTAGTCAACACCTAATTCAGCACAGTGAGTGACTTTTTTCCCATCACAAATGCTCATGTGTCTCTGTACAGCTAGCTTTGCTAACATCACGTCAACGGAGCTTGACATGATGTCACTTAGAAAAGAAGCTTAAACTTCTTTCCTAAATGACGAAAAAAGTTAGACGTAGTCCCACCGTCTGTGAAAGCGAAGCGCTGCTGAATTAGCTGTCACCATCGGATTTCTTATGATTTATGCAGCACAATTCTATTACTGACGATTAGACAGACATCTTCTGCCACTAAAAGAAAACCATTGCGCATGTCTTGGAGCGCCGCATGCGAGTGAAAGGTGGGGAGGGGGAGGAAAAGCGGGGAGCGGGGGGAGGGGGGAATAACAGAAACACGT
Source organism: Girardinus metallicus (assembly GCA_903067095.1). Classification (NCBI taxonomy): domain Eukaryota; kingdom Metazoa; phylum Chordata; class Actinopteri; order Cyprinodontiformes; family Poeciliidae; genus Girardinus; species Girardinus metallicus. The sequence goes on from CAEGAE010000238.1 coordinate 915, forward strand.
AATTGGTAAGTCACGTTATTGCTTGGATTTTAATCGGTGCATTTTGCGTCCAGTGAAAACAAACGTGTTAACAAATAAACTAGACAGTTTGCTGTAAGTTTAGTGACATTTTCACAGTTGTGGTCTTGACTGGTCTTGAAATAAAATCCCGAGTCCTCAGCGCCCGAGACCGAGACAAGACTGAGATCATCAAAAAATGGTCTCGAGACCAAGACCGATCTCGAGTACTACAACACTGGGCTGAGGCTAGCAGTATCAACACTTAAATTTCTTCTTTTTTTTTTAGCTACCTTCATCTTGTTATGATCAGGTGACAATTCTGTCTGCTCCCATTCTTCAATAATTTTAAAATTGATCCATAGTTGAATGGATCATTATTACTTCCATAAACTGCACACTGTATGCTATGTCCCTCTTTTAAGTATGTGGGCCATTCACAAAGCAGTCATATTTAATCAAGTACTATAAACAACCACACAAAAAATTGGGGTTTATCAAACAAATTGGAATTGTGCATCAAGACCTGCTGTGTCAAATCTGAGACAACCTATGTGTCTGCTGACCTTTGCTCTTTGCTTTAGCTAATCACTTGATGTTATCAAGTGACATACTTTTGATCTACTCCTGATGGCACCAGTAACGGTCAAGTCGTTTTAAGCACAGATAATCTTATTTGATAGAATATCTGCAGAATAAACACATGCAAAATGCATGTTAGATTATATTAAACTTTATATAATTAAACTCCAACATTAAGCAGTGAATAAGCAATACAACACCTGATGAATGTTTCTTCCTACAGAAAAATAAGTGTTCTACTGACTTTCTCCCATGTAAAGACTATTTTTAAAAAGAAATCCCAGAAGAATGACCTCTGTATTGCTGTACTGCTAAACATCTCTCTAATGCCATCCGCAGACCTCCACCCTTCAGATGGTATAATTCCCTACATTTTTGAATGGAAAGCAGATAAAGTACATGTAGTAAATACCTCAGAGTGATGTTCTTCATTCTGTTGTAGGACTTCAATGCACAGCTCTCCCAATCTCAACATATCCTCCAGTCTTTTTTCCGGTACTTCTTCTGGATCCACTAACAAAGTTCAAACAAAGCAAGAATTAATCAGATTGTAAAGCTGTCATTAGAAACTCGCTCATCTTTCATATGCGCAGGTGTGAAACTTAAGCTTTGACTTGGATCAAATACAGTGGCTATTTACGTACACTAAGTCTCACTACCACAATGGCTCACAATTTTTTTTTATAGGACAAACTAGGACCACTATGATTTTTACCAGAGTTTACAATATCATGGTATTATAATCTATAAATTTAGAGTTAAAGTAAATTCCCATTTTTTGAAAGATATTTCCAAAAGAAATAGTCTGCCAAAATGCAAGAACACAAACTTTGTTGTTCACATGTGTGATATAAAAAGAAATTCTTCTGATTCTCATACAGCTTGAAGAGAAAATTCTTCAAGCTGTATTGGTCATCATATGGGCCTGGTTACTAAATCTAAGAAGATCTTAAAGTCAATAAATAGAAACAGGTGATGACAATGGAGAATATCCTAGTGTCATGAAACACCAGTTCCAGCTTTGACAATTCCCACCATTGATCTGAGCATAGTCCATCAGTTGACTGTAGTTGATCTGGGACGCCTTTTCCAAACATTTCTGAACCCGTCTCTTTGTTTCCTCTGAAGGAACAGGTGTGGTGATGTCTTTCATCAGTACCTGAAATTACATAATTATCCAGTTTTATGAAATTAGACTAAAAATTATCTGGTAAAAAAAGATTCTTAGTGACTTCACTAATACTATTAGTGATGTCACCAACCCGCCTGTTCTTTGTAAAAACATCGTCATCAGTGTCTGCTTGTGTAACAAATTATGTCAAAATAGGGCCATTTCTACAGGCATTATAAATATATTTGTTTTGCCGTTCACAAAGAAGAATTGGGTTAATTGAGATGATAAGAAATGAGGCTGATCTTATCCAATAGAGCATTAGTCTTAATATTGACTTTGTTCATGAATTAGACATCCACCTATCCAAACACTACCCTACTTTATTGTTGCAGGTCATTTTTTAAACTGTTTTACTTTGGAGTGAAAGCTTGCACACTTAGTTAATAAAATATTTCATGAACTCTAAACAAAACAGATTAGCTCATTCATTCTCATTAGATTTTCAAACTATCCATGGTTTAAAAATAGTGTTGCTACCTTATTTAATGACTCAATTTACTGTAAAATGATATTCCTGGGCAACTTTGTCTCTTTTAAATATTTGGCTATTCAGGTAACACGGGGGACAATCCAAGAGCCACGAGCAGACGTTTTCAGACTGAAAGTAGGATTTCATGTCTTTTGTTCGCAAAACTTTTAATGCTTTTGCTTACATGTTCATTTTGAAAGCAGGACTTCATATCTTTCTTTTCAAAACTTGTAATGACTGTACTCAAAACTTCACTTCGTGCTCATACTTAGTCTCTGCTCGGACTCTCTGCTCGCAACATGAAACTGCCTTTTGATACAGTCGCCTGACAACCTCTCAGCCAATAGAATGAAAGTGTTGTACTGGGTGCGTTCGTTTCCTTCTAGCGGGTATGCCTCTGTGGCTACTATTGATTGTAGCAACCTGCGCCACTCGCTGGATGTAGGGAGAAACAATGACGTCGCCATTTACAGTGTGCTACTGATCGCTAACAGCTACTGACCTTAGAACAGAGGCGCAAAAGAGCAACTTGACAGACTTAAAAATGTGCTTTGACTCAACATGTGAAACAGCCAATGCAAAATCAGGGACACACTCTGGAACTAATTATCAGTAAAGATCTAAAATGTTGCATTATCTGACCAATTTTCTCTCACCTCTGAAAGTATATTTTTACTGACTGTTATGATCTGAACTTTGGGTTATATTTGTGTTCGTTAATTCAAACACAGAGAAGCAACATTCAGTTTTTATGCTCCTCTAATCAGGAACAAGCTTCCAGAAAAGGAGAAGGGAAAAACTGTGATAGGAAAAGATGCGCCAGTAACAAAGACAACCACAGTTTTAAGAGGATTGGCAAGAGTTCTAGAATTCTGAAGTTTTAGGTGGTAGCTATTCTTCCTAGAAACTTTAATTCCTTGTTTATCTGCAGCTTCTGTACAGTTACTCACCCATTACCCCATTAAGACAGAGCTACTTCTGCCATTAACTTTTTACTTGACTTTAACATAGAGAGTACTCGTAGATCAGTGTTTCTGCATTTTACTGTGCGGAAACACAGTATGCTTTGATTTCTCAAACCCCCAGTCAGTTTTGGCAGATAGTGGTTCACACTGAGTCTGGTTCTGGTTCTACTGGATATTTATTCCTGTTAAAGAGGAGTTTTTCCTCTCCACTGTCGCTACACGCAGTAGCAATTGTCTGCTGGTGACTTGACATAATCTGCTGGGTCTCCTTAGAAACTTTTTAACCACTAATCAGAAAGGAAGTTGGAAGTTACCCCATTGAGGATATGTGTCATGTCAATCAGGCATTATGTAAAATCATCTCAAGGGTGTATACAGCACTCATGTCAACTTTAACTGTAACTGTGTGGAAAGTTCCAGAATCAAATGGGAAAAGGATTTGAGAATATTTATTGAGAAGCCACTATGGAATAATCTGTGCAGAGAAGGTCTTGCCTCTACTCTAAATGCTCGGTTCAGACTAGTACAATTCCATTTTCTACCTCTTATATGTTACCCCACAAAAACTACATAAACATAACTACAATATATCTCCTCTTTGTTTTAGATGTGGCATGAAAGAAGGAATGTTCCTCCATGCTACCTGGCCCTGCTCTAAACTGCAGGGCTTTTGGTTTGCGAAACATTATCAGACATCCATGGCGTCACAATTCCAATAGACCCCGAGATTTGTTTATTGGGGAACTTTACGAACTCCAATCTAAAGACAAATTATGATTAGAAAATTACAGAAGTCCTTCTGGTAATTGCTAAGAAATGTATTGCAACAAAATGGAAATCAGACGCCCCCCTTCTAATTAAAATATATCTTTGTGAGATCGACAGATGTGACCCTAGAAAAAAGAACCTATTGGATGCGTAACAGAAGTAAGACTTTTTATAAAATATGGCAAACATTTTTAAGGTATATGCAAAGCCTAGCTGCACACTGAATTGACTGATCTTCCTGTAATCGATCTATGAGCGATACTGCTACCATCTGTCTTACAATATCTCTAATTCATATACATTATTATTTAATCCGTATTGATTACCCCTCCTTCATCCTGTCATTTTTTGTCTTTTTGTTGTGTTATATTATTATAAACATATTTTACTTTATTTTACTTTATCATTATTTGAATTTTCTGGATCTTGAACAGATTTTGTCCCATCAGTTAATAATTGTGATGATATTAAAAAATCCAAAATAAAGTATTCTAAAAAAAACAAGAAACTTTTTAACCAGTTTGAATAATAAAGTGATCTTGACTGCATGGTTATTACAGTTGTTTTAAAATGGATGTGACTTGGAATATAATTGCATGATTGGACTGAATTTACTTTTTTTTGTTGGTGTATAAATAAACATAACTGAACTTAGAAAATTACTGACAGCAGTACCAATAATTCTGCCACCAGGGATTATGCTTTTTGGTGTTTTAGTCTTAGAATAAATGTAATCATACTAGAGAATGAATTGTTCTTAGTTTTCCAGTGAGGGGATAAGCAACTGCATTAAGATACTAAATTTATCTAAAGGCTTTTTACACGTCTCCACCACTGGTGCCATCACATTTGTCAGTCAGCAGTACAGGCAGCTCTGTTATGGCTGAAAGCAAGTTCCTGCATGTTTGCACAAACACAAACAGCAGAATGGAAAAGTGTCTTGTACTAAATGCAGAAACTTTCCCTGTTCAGAATTAAATTTCTCTAGAGAGTGAGAAATAGGAGATTTTTAAAACATTTTTCAAAGGGATATTATTCCTTTATATATGCCCTATTATATATTTAGGCAGCAGGTACAACTGGGGAGAAGCTCCTTAATCTCAGTGTTATGATTCAAAGCTGAATCTGAATCAATGTAGTGATCCTGAGAATAGAAACATTAAACGGCAAAAGTACTTCAGAGTTTCCTTACTCTTTCTAGAAGCGAAAGTGTTGCTTTCAAGGCCCCATCTGGTCGTCCAAAGGGAAAGCAGTATCTGCAGATGAAAAATGGGGGTGGGCATCACATTAAGAAACAATCTCAAGGACAACTATGCAGAAAATACAAGACAAAGAAAGATTACAAAATTGGAGAAGCACAGTACATATTGGAGAGCATAAACAGATGGCTGCCTTCTTTTGTCTAATTACTTTGATGAAAGAAGCTTTTCTCACCTCCGTCTCCATCTGAACACAGATTTGGCAGTTCATGAAGGTTTCACATTGCTAATTGACAAGTGAACAGTACTTAATAAACAAAGGAAAGCGGTCACACAGGTCACCCATTTATGAGACAAAAAAACCAACAGGCAGATGTTCTGTTCTGAGGAACAGAAGTGATCCAACTAAGCGAATAAAAACAACCACCAAAAGAAAAAAAAAAAAAGAAAACAGCCATGAACTTGGTTTGAAAATTCAGCACATTCATAAAGTCAGGAGTTCATGATGTTCATTTAAAAGAAAGAGAAAAATCCATTAAAAATCAGGGATAAAAATAATGTGTTTAATTGAAGTTTAATATAGGGATGCAATCATAACACAAAAATATATAAATATGTTATGGGCTGCACAGGTTTCATTCCCGGCCCGGGGTCTTTCTGTATGGAGTTTGCATGTTCTCCCTGTGCACAGTTCTCTCCGGGTTCTCCGGCTTCCTCCCACAGTCTAAATTCATGACTGTCAGGTTAATTGGTCTGTCTAAATTCTCCCTAGCTGTGAGTGTGTGTGTGCATGGTTGTTTGTCCTGTCTGTCTCTGTGTTGCCATGCGACAGACTGGTGACCTGTCCAGGTGACCCCGCCTCTCGCCCGGAACGTTAGCTAGAGAGGCAGCAGCAGCTCCCGACCCCATTAGGGGACAAAGGGTGTATAGAAAATGGATAGATGGATAAATATGTGATGAAGTCAACTGGAAGCAACTAAAACATCACTTTTGTTTCAAGTACTGTAGACTGCTTAAAACACCGAGAATCAACTAGTAAAAATATGATACAACTAAAAACAAAGAATTACAGTGAATACAGTCATATTCACTGTATTTACTGTAATTCAATAAATTAGAATATAAGTTGTGATAAATCTTGTTTGCCAGATAACAAATTGCCTTTGGAAGTAACCTTTAAGCATGTGTAAGCCAGTGGAAGGACTTCAGAACTGGGTGATGTGCTCTATATTCCTGTTTTTTGTGAGAGCACCAGCAGCAGCGTTCTGGATCAGCTGCAGCTGGAGGATGGATTTTTTAGGGAGACCTGTGAAGACACTGCTGCAGAAATCAATGAGACTACAGATAAAAACATGGATGAGCTTCTCTAGATCTTGCTGGAACATTAGTACTTTAATTCTGGAGTGATACAAGGCTGACTTTGCAATTGCCCTCAAGTTACTCTGAATGTTCAGGTCAGAGTCCATTTCTACATCCAGATTTCAGCCTGATCTCTAGTTTCCAACTGTAATAACTGAAGCTGTGTGTTGACTGTAGACGTTGACTGAAGTTATTATTGTTCAAAGATAATAACTTTAGTTTTGTTTCTGTTCAGCTCGAGAAAGTTGTGGCACATCCACACATTGATTTGTTCTAAGCATCTCTTCAATGTCTGAATGGGATTGGAGTCACCTGGTGACATGGTAATGTATAGATGTGTACCACCCATGTAGCCATGGTACCTAATCTTATCTCCTGCTATAACCTGATACAGTAGGAGCAAATAGATATTGAATAAGAGGTTTTCAAGGATTGAACCTTGGAATACAATCCTAGGAACCCCGAGGACTGGGTAGTCTGCTGGGTAGGACTCATAGTCATGGTCAACAGTGCCAAAAAGCTGCACTGAGGTCGAATAGAAACAGCAATGTGAGTGTTTATACGGATGTCTTTGGAGACTTTGACAATATTGTGGTAACCATGGAAATCGGACATCAAAGCTGTTGGTTAAATAGTTTCCTATTGTTAGGAATCTATTTAACTGTTGAAACAAGTTTTTTAATAATTTGCTGATGAATGTAAAGTTTCAGATTGTTTTGTAATTCTGCAGTAGTGACTTGTCCAGATTGATTTTTTTTAAATCAATGGTTTTGATAACTACTGTTTTTAAAGCCTGGGGGGATAAAACCTGTTGAGAGGGATGAGTTCTGTATCTAAAAAAGTTCACATGCAATGACAGGTAGAATTTTCTTGAGTTCTACCTGTCTACCTGTGTTGTGGGTATGACATCAAGACAACAGTAGGAGGAGCTTTATTGGCTTGTAATTCTAAGTTTTTGTGGTTGTTAAAATCTAGCCATTGTCTCTGCATCTGTTATGTTTGGGCATAGCATTAATATTGGATTTAGTGTTGATGTGCAGATTAACCCACAGATATTTTGAATTTTCTCTGTAAAGAAGTTGGCAAATTCACTGCAGGTCATGTTAGAGTGGAGTCCAGGTGCTACTGTCACAGGGGGGTTGTTAAATCTGTCAACTGTGGTAAATAAAGCTCGAGCATTGTTTATGTTTTAGTTTATGATTTCAACAAATAATTGCTCTCTTGCATGTTATAGAGTTAAGTGATAGCTTCACAATCTTTCTCTGTAGGTTTCATAATAAACGTAAAGGCAGGTTTTATGCCAATTAGATTCTGCCCTTCTACAGAGACTTCATTCACTTCTTACTAGTTGAGTATTTCTCTATGGAGATTTCTTTCTGAGACACAATCTTCAGTTTAATGGGAGAAATGGAATCAATTATATCTAAAATTTTGGAATGGAACTTACCTACCAGCACATCTACAAGGCTACAGCATAGAAGTGAGGTGGAAGAGTAGATTTGATTAAAAGTTTCAGCTGTGTGGAATATTTGTAATGACTGTGTTGAATGTTGAATGTTTTTTTGATAACATCTGCTTGGCTAATCAGTCAACAGAGACTGTACTTTCAAAGATAAAGAAATGATCAAACGGGCTCACACCCTTACCGACAGTCAAATCCAGAATGTGTCCCTGATTGAGTTTTGCCTGTTTGACATGTTAAGTCAGAGCAAAATTTCCAAAGAAACAGAAACCTGAAGGACCATCTCGTTCATGCAAGACTCAGATCACGGATTGAGCCGAGCACAGTTGGGCGGGGACAGTGCTTCCGCCACCAGAAATGGTTGCTGAACCATTGTACCCACAAAGTTTATTTAGTCCCGCCTGGCGGGGACCCACAAACACAAAATTGTGTTTATTTAATTAGATGCCGGGTTTGTCGAATCAGATTTGTGGGTCATACGGCAAATACAATGCTGGCCCGTCTGGTTTTGCATGAACGTGAGGTGTCTAGAGGGAAGGTGAGGAAACCACACGCCTTGCTGACAGCTCATTTTATCCAGCATGATAATTGGCGCGGATGGTCTTTGGACCGCTTTTCATATTTCTACTGACCCTGGTGACCCACTGAGCACCACATCACTCAAACAACAACACTAGAGAGAGAAGCTGAGCTGAGAGACCACAATCTTGGCGTACTAAGGGAGCAAGCGAATTCTGCATTCACCCCAATACCTTTAACCTCACCAAAACTACAGCAGCCAATAAGACCAGCTTCCCTTCAAACTAATGTAACGGGGTTGTATTGTAATAAAGATGAAATCAGCTCCAGACACCAACCCCAGGTACAGCAGCTGTTAACAACCACAGCCCTGTCTCACCCGCCAACAGCTTCATTTCCCAGGCCACAAGCAATGATGAACTATCCTCTATCTCGGTGTCCTACAACTCATGATCAACCTCAATATACGTTCATGCCATCATCTCCAGAGCCACCTCAGTTATTGCCATTTGCCCCGGTGGTGAATGAAATTTACCCAGCTTTTCAGTCACAGTTCTCAGCAAATCAGATCACACCAGATCAGGCCAGACCTGAACTCGGCTACTTGACAAACTCTAAATGTGACTTTTTCTATGCTGCTTGTAACAGTAGTCACTGTAGCTAAACAAAAAAAGGTCACATGTCAACCAACACTTTGTCTCACAGTAAATGATTCCTTTGGAAAAATGTCACAAAAATACAAACTAAATTCTTGTATTTTCCTGTATGTTTTAGCTGATAACGTTAATTCAAGAACAATCACAAACTGTTCTCCACACTTTGCCCTCAGCTTCAGTAAATACTGAGCAGTGCTGGATTGTGATGTTATTGCTTCCAATAATATGTGATCGTCAGTGTCTTGTATGTATGTAACCTTTATGTCAGGTATGTCTCATTGAGATTTTTTTTTTTTTTTTAACAGCAACCTGAGCCAGACTGAGAGCAGTAAGCTGACAATCAAAACCCAAATAAATGCAATATGGACAATAAAAGAAGGAAAATCACACAGCGCAAATACAAATAAAAGTAAAAATAGTACTAAAATACAGCTTAATATTAGTCCAAGCATTTACAAACTTAAATACATTACAAGAGACCACTTTCTTCAACTTTGACTTTGTCTTACACACAACTGTCTGTGTCACATGTGGCCATCTACTACAGTCAGACTCCATTCAACAGGCTGAGGAGCCTATTGGCATGCAAAGTGTGGATTCGTGACAACAGAAAAATCCTTAACAAATATTGCATTCCTAGTGTTCATTTATAAAAAAATTTAATGAAAATACTGATTTTGTCATAATATGCTAAGCAACCCTTACATAAACACAATTTTGGCAGAAGTATTGGATTACACAAATGCATAACACACTAATTTATTTTAACACCTTTACCTCCTCTGGAGAGGTTTGTAACAAGGTTCAACAGGCTTTCTTATTAAAGAAAGCCTGTTGATAAAGCATGTTGGCTCATGCTTTTTCCTAAAGTGTTTTATCAGGCTGACACTAAGACTCCACACAAAACTCACTCATCTTTATGGATCTTGCTTTATGCACTGATGCAGAGTCATATTGGAACAGGAAGAGCCCATCTTCTGTTCGCACAGAATTTCAATCAAATTGTCTGAAATGGACATAAAGTGTGAAAACTTTCAGGTCGGTCCATTTGAACTTTCTAAACAGGGTTTTCCAGCTAATCCAGATGCTATACTCATAGTTCCGACATATTTTTCTAGTCAAATTCCAGATGTCAGAATGTAAAGGATCCCTGTCAAACATGGGGCAGGAGGGGAGCATTTCAAGTTGTCTGCAGAAGCTCCACATGTAGAAAATCTCTTAATTAAAGATCCTACAGATTAAGGCAATGATGTTCAAAAGTTTCCATAAAACATGCATAGAGCCCATTATAAAAACATTTAGGAAGCCATGTGAGTAGGACCAGAATAAAACACCCTCTATCATTAATTTCTTTCAATGCAAAGGTTGGCAAATTGAGAACATATGTAATCATGTAATCAGTAGACTACCATCTAATGGGGTGTAAACAGTGATATGAATTAAAGGCAATAAAGATTAGAAGCTGTAATTAAGATTTCATTTTAATTATTTTGTGCTCTGCCTAATCAAAACAAAACTGAGGAACTCCTGCTTTTGTCTGGGAGGACATTACCCTAATCCCAACACTGTCTCGGCCATCGTTTACCAGCATTAGCCTCTTGCTGAGGTGAGTTAGTAATGACTCCCACTGATAAACCCCCCAGATCCTCAAATGGCCCCTCCTTTCTGCCCCAGGGCCAGATGGAGGGCCCCTCTGAGGCATGAAGTGTTTAAAGTGCTAAGCTTCAGAATATTTAATGGCACAGGTCCATTCAGATGAGTGTTGCTCAAGGTCTTGGGGCTGTTGCTTTCACACCACACTCACAATGAGTTCACACAGTGATGGCGGTGCTGAATGGTCACACAGATGCTAGGAGGTCTCAACAGCCACTGAACATGAATCTCCTGCACCTGTTGTCTGCCGCTGATGGGCTAAAATACCCCCACTGCTTTATGTCATCGGGAAGGTCATTTTAAAAGTTTTAGGTAGTTTTCCTCTGGAGACAAAGATTGCTTTTCTTCTGCAGTGTTTTTTGAAATTTGAAATGTAGAAGACAAATGTAAACTTGCAAATAATAATAATAATGCTGCTAATTCTAACTACTCCAATGATTTTAAAAGTGCTTGTAATGACATGAAGTATAAAGTACCAAAATTAGGAATGGGACGTTTACTGACATTAAGGTACATTGCCTAAAGCTAATTAAGGACTTACAATTGCTTCAAAGGTGTATGGAATCCAGCACCTACCTGCTTCTGCTAACATTTGTAAAAGAAAATATTGATCTTAGAAGCTCAGCATAGTAGGATGCTGCCAATTTTGTGAAATTTGTTTACTACAAATTTTTTCTAGGTTTCAGCCATGGTAACATTGTTCAAAATCAGTATCTGACAACCTTCAATGACTCAGTAGAAGAAAACTGACTTCTTCTCCTGTTTCCTAAAAACATTTAAATTCTTATCCAAAAGGCTTGTCCAGTTCTGAACTTGATTGGCATAAACAGACTGATAAGTTATAGTCAGAACAATCATACTAACACAGTCACAAATTGGGTAATTAGTCATCAGTCATAGACCCTATCCTCTATTCAGGCCAACGTTTGGGTCATTATTACCTGGCAATCCAAACATGTCTCTAAAAGTGCCCTTTCAGTTATTTTGGTAATATTATTTTGTTTCGCTTTTACTTTTATAACATCATTTAACCTTCCCACAGTCTTAAAGCGACACTGAGTTGGAGTGCCGCAGATGTCACAGTCGGACAGCGGGAAACAAAGAGGTGTCCCATCAAACCATCATTTCCTGAAATCACACACACATAAAAAAACACATAAAAGTGTACATGGGATCAATGCAACCTCTCTGAACTGTGCACAGGTTGAAATGACTCCATCTCTTAAGACCGCATAAGGGTAAAATGAGCAGTGTAAGTTCTGGTTTTTGCTTCTGCTTAAGGTCTCCCAGCTCCATCTTGTTGCTTGTTGTAGCTGCAGGGTGAATCAAGTGCAAATCTTTTGGGATGTGTGAGTGATAAAAAGCATCCCATCACTGCTACTGCTCAAGCAGAGCAGTACAGAGCTATGTGCATATGCAGTGCACTGTGCTTGTTGCAGTCTAATTAACGTCTGCACCCTATCTACTTTTTATTTCCTCAACAGATTAAACTATCAACTCCTCTATTTATTTACTGTAATAAGTTTATTAACTCAACTTTATATTGTGCATTCTGTTTGGTTTTCTATGTGCTGGACGTATTCCAGACTTATTAGATGCATCACAGAAGCCTAAGCCCAACGTGACTGAACTAACATGCAAATAATTCTGGTCCGACCAGGCTCAAATCTCAGGTCAGGTTCGGGTTGGTTTTGGCTCAAGCTAAGACCATAAGTCTAAACTCTACTACAGAGTATGTCCCAGAAAGAGCCTGTGTTTGGCTGTTTTATCATTGGGATAAACCAGTTCCTGTCTGACAGTTTTAGGTTAACATTTCATAAAATGTAGTTTGTTGCTTGTTTTGATGTTTTAAGTTCAACATGAATTTTTTGTGTTATGTTTTATGATGTAAAGCATTTACATAGTTTACTTACTGTACTTAGTGTAACTGCTTTACATTTCTTCTATGTAGTTCGTCAATTCAGACACACATTTTCCAGAATTTGTTACATGGAAAATATTTCTATGTAAAGAATTTCTATACTGCATACCCAACTACAGTATAGACTACAGTGCAAACATGAAAGTTCTTTGAAGGTTTATAAAATAGCCTGAACAGTAAATGCATATGACATTTTTCAGAGTAGAGTTGTTTAATACCGTATAAGAACTTTCTGACCCTCAAAAACCCTTACAAAATGGATAAACTCCTTCAGCAGGCAAACAATAATACCCTGCTAAGCTTTTAGTGATTTCTAAATAGTTTTTTATTCCCCTGTCATTTTTTTATTCCCCGAGAAGCAACTTTGTGCCCCCACCATGATGTGTGGATCAGCATCATCCAGTGATGGGACGTAACAAAGTACAAATACTTTGTTACTGTACTTAAGTACAATTTTCGTGTAGCTGAACTTTACTTAAGTAGGTTAATAATGGATATTTTTTACTTTTACTCCACTACATTTTACAGTAAGTATCTGTACTTTCTACTTCACTACATTTCTACAAACCCATCGCATCCAAGTCGCATTGCGCTTTTTTTCCGTTAAAATGTGAAGTTCCGGGACTTAACATGGCGCTGTAAAATCCAAGCAATGGACACATTGCATGTACGGCACTGACGTCACATCCGCATGAGCAAATGCGACTTTCTTGTTTCCGCTTTGAGGTACATTTTTGTCTGTGTATTTGTACCTTTACTTAAGTAAGTTTTTGAGTACTTTCTCCACCACTGGCAGCATCTTCTCACAGCAGTCCTAGTCCATGATCGCACCACCACTTTCTACAGCTGTCAGGATGGAGCTATCTGATTATAGCTTGCATCTTGTTAGCCCAAAGCTACCACTCCCAAGTATGATTTTTCAGCACTCCTGATTAAAATTTTCAGCACAGTGGCAATCCCCACAGCTCCCCTGCTCCCCCATACTGTGCCTGGGACCCTCATATGCTGCTACCACAATTTTGTGCATGTCATAGTTCAACCACATGTCCCTTAAAATTGTGGAAATGTTCCTGCTCAGAGCATCCATCAGCTTTTGGCTTTAGGAAGAAAATTTGAAAATCTTTTTAGAAAGAACTACAACCTTGTTTCTGTTTAATGTTCATACCTAAAGTGAGTTATCTGGTTCTCCAATAGAACAATGAGACGATGTCTGACGGCCTCAAACTGCTCCTTCTCCTCCACAGTCACTGTCCCCGTCCCATCAGGCCTGAGGAGACAAACAGCACAATATCAGCTGAATTTGCCACCATCAGCCTTGCATGGAGGCAAATTATAATGAGGTGACTCCTCATCAATATTTTGACTTATGCTAAAAAACATTTGAACAATGTTAAATATCAGTAAAGAAATTATAAATATTATAAATCATAAATACAAATTATGTCATGTGTACCTTTAAAAGAAAATGTGCAAAATGAATAATACAAAGTGAACCAATAGTTCATGTCAACCTACAGTGAACAAATTAGACAAGCAAATTTACAAACTATTGGTCACTCCGATTCTCTGCTGTTTTGAGTTTCTAATTCTTCCTTTGTTCATGCTGCTATGGAAGCTGAGACCTTCTGGACTGCAGGGGGCGCTCCTGCAGACCTCCTTAACTCCATCAGCCATCTTCCATGGTGTTGTCTGTTGGAGCAGCAGCTTCTCTACAGCTGAGAGGAAGTGGTCAGATGAGCTCATCAGGCCAGCTGCTAGCATCGATGGCCTTTGACCTACTGCAGCTGGTGAGAGACAGGGGGACTCTGGCTAAACTAACATCACTGATGGACAGTGTGTCCCTAAATGCTGATGAACAGTGTGTTAGTGGATAGAACTTCAGTCAATTTTGTATTCAAGTTAATTGCAGGATCTCTAATTTATTATTCAAAATTATTCACATTTTATTTTAAATGCATATATTTACAAAAAACATAATTCAAAAAACCCTTTGGCTCCAATCGTTTCCAATCTGTTATTCAGTCATCCTATTGGTGCATAGTACTGTTAAACCTACTCCAGTGTTCCAAGATAATTCATGGAACTTCTTTGGAAATGTGGCCAGTGGATGCTGACATTAGCGTTGGGGACATCTATGCTGCTGCTACACGCT
>CAEGAE010000240.1:0-92325 GCA_903067095.1 Girardinus metallicus
TATAGATATATATATATATATCTATATAGATATATAGATATATATATCTATATATCTATATAGATATATATATATAGATATATCTATATAGATATATATATATATATATAGATAGATAGATAGATATAGATCTATATCTATATATATAGATAGATAGATAGATATAGATCTATATCTATCTATCTATATATATAGATAGATATATATATCTATCTATATATATATATATACGCAAGCCCCACTCGTTCAAGAAAAAAAAAAACATAGTCTTTAAAAAAAAATGCAATGACTTTTCTAGTTGTAAGGTGATAAAGAGGTTATGTATGAAAGCCGCTCACCAGGATTGAATCGTTTGGCCTTCACCATCCCCGTGTCGATGACGTATTTGATCCCAGAGATTGTGACTGACGTTTCTGCGATATTGGTGGCGAGGATAACCTTCCTGCAGCCCTGCACAACAACAAAAAGCAGGAACTGCTCAGCGCTTCAGACGTCACAGCCGCCTTCCTGCGTGTTTGCCGTCTGCTTTACCTTGGGCGCTGGCTGGAAGACCCTGAGCTGCTGAGCTGGGGGCAGCGATGCGTACAGAGGGATGACCACCATGGGGCCGCAGCTGTCAGGAAGATGCTTTGCGATGTCTCTGCACGTCCTGGCCAGAGCCTCGATCTCCTCCTGGCCCGTCATGAACACTAAGATATCGTGGGACTGCGGGGCTTCCTGCGAATAAGCGGCAGGGAAAAGCTTGTCAAAGTTAATCATCTAAAAAAAATAATTGGGTTGATTGATTTTTTCCTGCCAACAAGTCCTGACGTATCATTTTAAACCAGAGTGTGAAGAACAACCTGATGGATTTGGAAGACAGAGACGAGTGCAGCCTGCAGGTAGTCCGACTGAGGCTGCTTGGTGTAGTAGATCTGAATGGGATGCTGCCTCCCCTCCAGGTACAGCACAGGCGACTTGTTGAAGTACTCAGAGAACAAATCCACGTCCATCGTGGCAGACATGACGATGACCTGCAGAAAGGAACTGCTTTTCAGATGCTTTTTGATTAAAAGGTAAAAAAAAACCCAAAAAACGACGGCGGGCGTCTCACCTTCAGGGGAATCTTGTTCAGCTCCCTGCGTCTGCGCTGAGCGCTCTTCACCACGCCGAACAGCACGTCGGTGTGCACGGTGCGCTCGTGGGCTTCGTCCAGGACCACCACGGTGTAGCGCAGCAGCATGGGGTCTCCGATGGCCTCGCGCAGGAGCATCCCGTCCGTCATGAACTTCAGCTTCGTCTCGGGCGAGGTCACATCCTCAAAACGCACCGTGTAGCCAACCTGAAAGAGGCAACGCACATGCAACAGTGAGACTTCAAGATAACAGCTGTGTGCTTAAATGTTATTTTTATCAGTCGAATCAAATCTGCTTTTATCTGTCAACTGCCAAATTGCAATCGTTATGAGTAGATGTTCAATATTATTTCATTTTAAAAAGAACTTATCGAATGCAGAGATGGATAGTTATTGAGATGTTAGCAGTTTGTTGATGGGTTTTACCAATACATTCAGGCACAACCAGACCTTTGAGAGGACATTCGTGATTTTGATACGACCCAAAATGAAAAACGAGTTTGACACCAGGGTTTCGCCCAGTGTACTCTAAGTCTGGCGGGCCACCAGGCTTTACGTGTGCCCCCACCAGGCTAAGCATTTCTCATTTATTCAAGTTTGTTTTTTTTAAATGTTTGCTATTTTTAAGACTTTATAGTCGGTGTTCAGGTATTAATTTTACTGTGTAAACAGTTGATGTTAACCAGAATGACCGATGCTGAATTCTTCTTTTGCACTTCGACAACTCCTCAGGACAAGATTCCATTTGTACTAAGGTTGCCATTTCCATAAGGTGCTTGAAAATTATTATTTGCACTTTAAATGTTATTATGTAAAAATACTGTCTGTTTTGTTTGCAGCAATTAAATTTTTTTTTTTTTTTTTAAAAGATGGTAAAAATATAGTTTAGCAAAGCTGCGACTTTATGTAAAAATCTGTCATTTTTGGCGGCAAAAATCACAACAAAAATCATCACAACATCGTGAAGGGATTGCTTAAATTTAGCCAAAATACACTCTATGACAGCAACTGGTAACAAGGAATTTTATTTAAGGGTATCAGTGTAAAGGGAAGTGAATATTTAACACTGTAAATCTCGAAGCACTACTTTGTGTGGGTCTGTCTCTCTGCTTAATTGTGAAAAGTGCAATACCAGCTTCCCGAGCTGAGTCCTCTTCTCCTCGGACACCCTGGCTGCCAGTGAGATCGCAGCGACCCGACGAGGCTGGGTGATGGCGATCAAGCCCTGCCTGCCGATGCCGGCTTCAAACAGGTACTGGGGGATCTGAGTGGTCTTCCCGGAGCCGGTCTCGCCTGAAAGAATGGAGTGGGTCATGTTTAACACGACAAAACCGCGGAAACTACATTATCTGCGCAAGACATGCGACGAGGGCAGGAATATTTTCCCCCCAAAAAACTACAAAAAGTTGAAAACAAATGAGCATTTAAGCGTTTTCCCTCTTTCTGTAGTGCTGCGGTTATAAAAGCCAGCGGCGGCTCTGGCCGTGTTTTACCTATAACAATAGCGTTGTGAAGCTGTCTCAGCTCGTTCACTAGCCGAGCTCTCGCCTGGTAGATTGGAAGCTGCTTCCTCTGGACGTCGATCGGCGTGGTCACATTTCCCTTTCTGGGCAGCAGCATTCCAGGTTTATTCTTCTCCAGGCGGAAAAACACGGACCCCGGCTTGAACTTTTTAGCCGGAGGAAGGTCGGGGTCATGGGGCATGGTCTGGAGGAAACAACCGGGATAGGAGAACCGTCTGTTTTTGGTGAGCCGATATGTCGAAAAGTTTCCTCGTGCTCGCTGACTGGACGCGAGAGCGTCAATGCGGATGTTTTGCTACATCTGCAAAAACGTCACCACGTGGTCGAATTCAAGCGCACACGTTTGACGTCACCGGCTCGTTTAAATAAAATAAATAAATCTTTTTTTATTATCGATGTCCTATTAAAAATCGCTTATTTAAATACAATTCTACTAAATACACAAAAATAATAATAAAAATGAAGAGGAGAAATAATTAGGACCACATTCACCAAGCCCTGACTCCACGTTAAAAGTTATATTTATATATATAATATGAACCTTTATTGACCTGATAAACATGGGGGTTTTCTGTTTTCACGGTATTCTAAATAAACGTGTTTCATCACATGCATAAATGTGTCACAACGCTCCCTGTAATCTTAGCCAATAATAATGTAAACATGAGCGCCTCTCAGAGTTGTCCAGCAGAGGGCGACATAAACCATTGACAGATTTAACGGATTTCATCAGTATTCACTGTTTTCTGTCAAACTTGTCAACAATGTTTACGGACACAGAGACTAAAAATCATCTCTTTTTTTTCCCCACTTTTTCTGCACTACAGCCTTTTAACATGACGCGTATGAATAGGTCAAGCTCACATTTCCTGCTTCTTCCTAAATACCCTTACTATATTTGAAATGTTCTTTGTTCATACTTGTATAAAACAGCTGTCATTTACAGAATTTTGTGGATTTTGCAATGCTTCACAAAATCCACAGTTTCCTTTGAATCCACTGTCATCTCCCCTCTACACTCAGTAGTAATCCATAGTAATCTCTTTTTATTCGTGGAGCAGGAGTGCTATTTGCTACATGTTGCTGTGTATTGTTATTACAAAAAAGAAAACGAACCTCTCTGAGCATGTCCATGACCTCAGCATTCCATAATGTGTTTGTCAGTGTGAGCCTGGAACTCCCACAGGATGTTGGCCGTGCCATTTTGCATCAGCTTTGACTTTGGAAATGTATAAACACACTCAACACATACTCCCTTGTCAATATTCCTGCCATTTCATAATGGCATTCAGTGATGAAATACAGAATAGGAAACATCACTGAACTTTCTCCAAGATGTCACCCTTCACCCTGGGTGTACTATAAGCATCCTCAGCTGAGCTGAGTCACCATGCTGGCACTTCCCTGTATCACCTTCTGTGCTGCAAGCATCTTGTACTGGAATGAAGAAATTATTGAAAAGATGCATTTCAGCCTACAACTGAATGTGTCTACTCCATAATGTGCATTGAGTGGGAACAAATTATATCCCATACATTCAGTTCTTTATGAACAATTTTTCACATTTTGATGTCGTCTTTTTTATACCCATGGAAAAGAACACGATTTACTTACACTTATATAACAATATTGTTTTGCCATTATGCAAACGATAACAAAAAAATAATGTTTCCTGATTCAGTCTTTGGAGGTTTTGCAGGTATTTTGTGGATCATTGCTATTGTGTAACATCTACATCTGCTTCTGCTTTGATTTTTCACACTGTTTAAAGATTACGCACGTCTTTCCTCAGGCGATAAGTGGCTGATGTCAGCTAAAGCACAAGAAAAAAGACGACAGTAATGAACTCTTCAGTAACTGCTCTTGTTTAGTGAGATACCACACTTTTCTTGTTCATAGCTGTTTTTGCTTCTTTTCAAAGGTTGATTTCATGAGTTTCTCTAAACATTCATGTGAAAAAGCATTTAATAACAACAAATTTATTTCACTTACTATTTTTTTTAAAATCTAATTGTCACGACCACTGGTTTCTGAATCCTGAAGTCAGCCTAATTGGTGTTTCTATGGCTGTAGAGATTTCCTACTGTATTAGAAGAAATATAGCGATAAAATGATATTTTCACATCCTTTGTGTTTTAAATGTTTTATTTATTTTTAGTCAAAGTTTCTTATTCTAACACTTTGTATTGCATAGCATCAGAATAACTATTAAGATGAACAAACAAGCCGCATGACATACAGCGAAGTAGAGAAAATGAACGAAGGAACAAACCATCCATCCATTGCCTAGCACACTTATCCTCGCAGGGTCACCAGAGGTCATCAGATGAGAGGCGGGTAAAAGTCTCTGCAGGTCAGCAGGCCATTGCAGAGAATAAATCTGAACATATCAAACATCGCCCTCCACCACATTTTGCACAGGTGGAAAAAAATAAGGACTGAAAGTAACTCTACACTTTCTATTTAACCTCCATTACACGGGCATGCTGTTACTCTCTGCGTCCCCTGCAGAGTCATCAGTTGTCTTGAGGAATGAGGTGGAAAAATTCCTTAAATGCCAGAATACCAGAGCTCCTGTTGAAGCACGCTCCGCCATCCGTCACGGTGTGACGATATTTTGTCAGACTCACTGGACTATTACAATTGGAGGAAATGAAATGGCTCATGAACCAACATGCTTAGATATTCCAGAGAAATTGGTGCTTGTAACCAGGAAATTGCGCAACAAATTCCTTTTAATTGGCTTAAGCAGAAATACCTTGCTCTCTCCTTCCACGCCGTCTGCCGATACATCATGTGCTTCATTCTGCTGACCTGCAATCGATTTCTTTATCTCCACATTACCGAACAAATGCAAATGCTTCCCTGTTGAGGTTTAGTTAAAAATCTCCTAGGAGACAGAAGCAGTGGATTAAGATAGTCTCTGTCTCACTGTGTCAACAATACGCACACGTACACTGTTTTTGTTAGACGATCTAAACGCCAAGTCCACCTGATGTTTGTGTTTCAGCGTCATCCAGAAATCTTCTTGGTTCGAAACCAAAAGCTGGCAGGATGTGGCCTCTTGCGAATATAAACTATATGCCAGAGAAATTCATCACCAGGTTCAATGTTTTGATCATTTCAACTTTGACCACGCAGTCATTTATTTGGCATAACAATATCATATATCCCACCCACTAACAAACTAACAGGTGCCACCATGAAGACATATTCCGCGGTTTAGCTGGTGGCTATAATGTTATGTCAGTGTATGAATGTTTAATTGTACCCAGGCTATGATCTCTTAAAGTGTTTCCAATGTTAACATACTGACTTTTTCAAAGTACGTTTTAAGTACTGTACTTTCTGGACTATAAGTAGCAGTTTTTTCATAATTTGGCTGCTCCTGCTACATGTACTCCAGAGCTACTCATTATGTTTTTTCTCTTCATGCTGCATTTTCTGACTGACGCGTCCTCTGGTTCGGCTTATAGCCCGGACTCCGGAGAATACAGTAGTCTTTACCCATATTTGGACAAAAATCTTGGGCTTAGGTGACACTTCACTGCTTACTGAAAAAAATACTTATACATGTACTTATAATGATTGAGGATCTTTAAAGGCAATTAAACCTACTGCATGGATATTTTATCATAGCATGCAAGCACCCATTTGTTTCTGTTTGGGTATTAGACTGGGTCAGCTGGAATTGGGTGCAGTCTCCCAAAAAGTAAACAGATCAGAAACTCTTTGCAGAAACTCTATTTGATAGACTGAATATATTCTATTTCATTACAAAAAAGACAACTTTTAAAGAAAAAAAAAAAAAACAAAGGTGAAAAGCAAACAGTCTCTATTGGATTGAAAAATCAAATGTGATGTTTAAGTCCACAAATCAGATTGTTGTCAGCCATGAGTACATCCTGTTGTAGTACAAAGCTAAAGGACCAATGGCACCATGGCTTGCCCGCTCAGCTGATCATGTAACTTCTGATGTGATACTTCATGATGAGTGCTACTGATTGTAGACCAGTAGGTATCCTGATGAAGATGAGCTGTAAAAGACAATGACAGAATGTAGAATCAAAGACCAACTTCTGACAACTTCTATTGGACGTTAACAATCACGCCTGATAGTCCGGTAGACTCAGTTCGATTTGGGGACCAAAGTTGGAACATTTGTGCCACTTTCAGTTCACTTTCACACTCTACTGTGAAAAACAAACCAAACGCTTTGGACTCTTGGTCTTGGGATAGTAGTTGAAAACGTCAGGCAGACTGAGACAACATGAATTAGAACATGTTTCACTTCATGCTGCCAGCGGATAAAGGTGAGAAAAGAAGTAGTAAGCAAAGCAACATCCTCCACAGCTCTGTGCCTGGGTTTGTAATTGGTAACTGACTGGACACTCTGCCACATCTCCCTCCACATATGATCCTTGTTTCTCATTCTGAAGTCCTTCTTGGTCGCTGTACAGCTCCACATCCCCCGCGACATAAAGGTGGTGTTCCTATTCCTCAGAGGAATCCAAGATGTCTACTTACTTCTTGTGCATTTTTCTGTGCTGACAGTGTCTGTGCAGTAGTTGATGCAGGGCAGCACAGATCCTTAGTAAACAGTCTCGACTGAGAAGAACCACCTGTCGGCCAGATGTTAACCTTTTCTTTTCCCTACATAACAGAACCAGTAGTAGCATTATGACTGTGGATTTAAGAACAGCTTAAACCTCACCACACATTGACTGCCTTTTGTTGTTCTCACTCAATTTCTAACAATTCCCCAAGTTCTGCTCCCAAACCAATGCTTTAAATAATAATACGTACTGAAAACACAGTCTAAACAACACAGGCAACGATAAAGGCAGAGAACTACATGATTAATATGAAAAAATTCCAAACAAAGCCTCGGCCCTCTGAACGAGTCATTTATCGACCCCTATCCCTTTAAAACAACCGTCCTTTGCACCAGATTCAACAGATTATATTGTTTTTATTAGAGCATTTGGAATCCAAATACTCCACTAATTTTGGATTATTGTTTAGATCGACGTTAAACCCTTCTTGCAATCCTTGTAAATTCGCTGCAGTCCTGCCAAATCCTTCCAAACATGCATTTTGGGGGAAATTTTCAAAACATATTTTTCCCGTTTTAGAAAAATCAACAGCTTTACCATGATTTAGAGCTGGTTGTTGAGCCCAAATGTCAGAACTCTGTGGACAAGTCATAAGTTTCTTTCATTGGGGGAAATATTTCCTTTAATATCCCATCTTATTTTCACTCATTCAGTTGTTGCATAATTCCAAGTTGCCACTTCACACATCCTGTGAGGGAAGATTAGGAATGCAAAGCATCTCCTGAAGAAAAAGGAATGTAAAGCTGAGTGAGAAATACCCCCCAAACACACACACACACCCACCCCCACGCACACACACCCATACAGTCGCATAGAGTGAAGATAAAAATTTAAGAAGGCTTAACTTTTGGCAAATGGTGACAAGAGAAAACGGAAAACAAGCTTAAATGCAAGCGCTGTGTTTGTGTCTATCTCTGGCCTGCATGCAGGAAGAGCGCCTCGGTGGAAATGATAAGGTTTGATTGCTCTAAGTGAGGAGGAGGTCCGGTTCTTAGCGTAACAGCTAAAGACTGTTCTTAACTCGAAGCAAGTCAAACAAATGTCTTCTGATCTATTTATTGTGTTAAGAGGATGCACAAAGCCCCCCACGTCCCCCCAAAACAAGAGATGCCACAAAAAAGGAAAAAAAGATGATCAAACACAACTGTCTGAGGAGACGGTGACCCCCGCGAGTAGAGAGGGAGAGAGGCAGAGCCGAGCTGGAGGGAGGAACTCTCTTTACTTCATCTCATGAAGCATGTCAGACGTTAGCAGAGGAGTGTCTCTGCAAGCCAGGAGCCGAGGCACAGACTCTGCGTGAGAGAAAGAGGGATTTTTTTTTCTGCTTTCTCTTTTATATATATATGCGATTGAGGTGACAGGTGAAGGCCCTCCTGTCTGCGGGTCAGCTGGTGAGAAAAGATGAAGAACCAAATCACCGGCACCCTGTCTAACTTCTTCTTCGAGTACGAGACCCCTCGCCAGGTGCTGGTGAGAAACAGGAGGGTGGGAGTGGTGTGCCGGCTCATCCAGCTGGGGGTCCTGGTTTACATCATCGGGTAAGACCCTTAAAGTTATCTCCTCTTTTCTTTGCTTATCAGCAGGGTGAAGATGTCATGACCGCTCAGGATTTTTTCCTTCTTCTTCTTCTTTTGGGTTTGAAAGTAGGGGGTCTGACTCGCTAGGTTGACTGAAACAGAGACGTTTTGTTTGCAGTGCAGCGAGAGTTTGTGTGGGAAACCAATATACTTTGGCTTACCACGTCCTGTTGACTGAGCAAACACAGGTCTTTAACAATCGAAGAGCCTTGACAGGCGGCCGTGGCAGAAGATCCTGACGTACCAGGACAGATATTTCCTGTCCGCTCCTACAAGTCCAGACATTAAAAAAGTGCGCGTTTCCAGAACCACCCTCCACAAACATGCTTTGACACGCAAGAGTCTATTGAAGTAGGTCTAATGGGTTTATTGTTTCCAGCTATGATCAGTGGTTTGTGATCTTAGTTGCTCAAAATTACACCTGTCTCATTTACAGCATTCGCACAATGTATGTTGTTATTTGTAGTTTGTGCATCTGAGCAGCAGAATCTGCAGGACCGAGTGTGATGAAACACACTGAGGCATATGCTACAACGGATAAAGATCAAGCGCTGCACAATTTGCTGCCAAACACTGCTGACGCGTTATCTGCTCAGGGTGACGTTGACAGTCCTCCCAAATATGAAACTCTGAAAAAAAGTGATATAACACGACCTGCTGCAGAATTTACAACTTTATAATGTATCATATATTTTGTGTGCCTTCTTAGTCCTAGTAGGGGATTTATGTTTACACCCTGCTCCTGTCCTTTCATTTCTCTGTCCTTGTCTCTCTCTCCTCAGGCCTTGTCCACACAAAGCCGGATATCTGGAAAACCCCCCCAAAAATTATGCAATTATATCTTCAATGCACACCTCAACTCTGTTTAATGTAATTTAAAAACAATTCTTAATAAAAACACCAATAAAAGTGGTGATTTGAAAATATCCTAACTTGCATTTGCGTGTCTATGTCAGAAACCGGAGATGTGGAGGTCCGTGATAATATCTGGTATTCAAATATGGCACCACCGACGTCACATGATGTCAAAATGGATTGCTGTTGTTTCGCCATGCAGTGGAGGAAAACCGGCCGCCAGCAGAGGAGTGCTGATTTTCATGTTGGTTCGGAGGCTTTTTGCTCGTTGGCTTCTTACGAGCCCAACTGCTCCAATAATGCGTTGAGCTGCAACGGAGAAACAGCGCTGGGAGGGCCAAATGTTTTAAACCAACTGTTTCTCCCAGTACGGAGGCACAATGCCATTCCACGTTGCTGGTTTTGGATCAGACTTGGACCTACGCTCTGTTAGTCCACCTGTATGACCTTGTCTCACAGCTGCTTCCAGTTACTAATCAACCACTGTTTCTCTATCCAGTCAGCAAACTCCCTAGGACTTATGCTGCATTCCAGTTTTAGTCATAACTGGGGAATTATGACTTCCCAATTGGAGAAAGCTACTGGAGTGCTCTCCTAAGTTGCATTTCCCACTGGGAACCCTACCTAGTTACAGCTTGTAAGGCCGACCTCACATTTCGAAATGGGTCAGCAGTCGTAATCTGTGGTGGAAAGTTCACGACACATTTCACGTCTGCACACTTACAAAAACACGGAAGCGGAGGCTGAGATGTTTTGTCAGTTCGTAAGCCGGACGGCAGCGCCGAAACGCGTTTAACACCCGAAGACGGCGATGCAAACTACTTGTAAGAGCGTATCTAAAATCAATGTCACATGTAGCTTGTGCGTCTCTAAACTGAAGAAATTAAGCTTCAAGAAAATAAAGCTGAAAATGATGCTAATAAGAGGGACTGCGAACAATGTCTGTGGGAGTCGCCATGTTGAAATTCAGACTTTTCCGAAATCTGTTGCTTTAAACCCAGCTCTGAATTTCCACTTCGGTTGGGTTTCCGTAAATTTTTTCTTCTTACCTCCAACCCTTTGTCTTTTCAATCAAATTTTAAGTTTCTTTCTTTCTTTATTTTTTCATTAATAGCTTAAAACTTAAAACTCATCTCTGCTCTCTGCGCTTGGATCTTTTAATCAAACCATAATAATATTTGGTATTGAAATGCAAGAGATTAACCAGCAGTGACAAAACCACTGCGTCGCTGTGCCGATCTAAAACCATCTAAACAAGAAAAAACAAAACAAAACTGTGTCTAAAAGAATAGGTGTGTTTGAAAAAGGAAGCTCAAAAACCTTAAAGTAGCTCTTATTTGCATACGCACAAATTCACTAACACCACGCATTCTGTACCAAATCAAAACATAAAGAATGACAAAGCTTATCTCTCTACAAAAAGTGAAAACAAGCAGATATCGGTGTGCTAGAAAAAAAATGGGGGCTGCATTTTCCTTTACGAACTCTGACATCTACAATAAACCAGAAAAAGGAAGAGTTAACTTTCCTTTGAATCACTAAATTAATATTTACTTGTGTAAGTACAGTAACAATGAGTTCCGTAATGATCAAGCGCTGCACAATTTGCTGCCAAACACTGCAGCAAACACACTAATTCCCCACTCTACCAACTTTATCTACCATAAAGATGGTAGATTTATGGAGTCAACCAACTTCTGATACCTGTAGATGTGTTCCAGGCCAGGACCATTGTACTACGTTCTCAGCTTTTCTCGGTTTTGCCTCAGAAACAGCAGCTTCTGGATTAGATTCAGGTTCACAGTTTGGGCCAGTTTGCAGCCAAGAGACTTGTTGTTTACTAGTGAATTTGGGGGGTTGTGGTTTTGTTGAAACGCCACTTTCAGTCGCATCATCTATTCAGTCGAAGTCAACATCAGCCTTTATTTAACCAGGTCGTTGAGGCCTTGAAGGGGGATTTGGCCACTTCAGAAACACAAACCACAAATAAAACAGTCATTCTACATTTAAAGCGCAGTTTGTTAAAAACAGTCATTTTGACCAAGCAGTACAGTTGTGTCCATTAAAAGAAAATGACTTACAAAGGAATATAGTAAATTACAATTAAAAGCTGTTTAAAATGTGTATTTAACATCTTTAAGACATGCGTTTAGTCTTTAACGTGAGACATAAACAAAAGTTTTAAATGAGACAAGTTCAAACCTTTTCAATTTGTTTTGGTGAATATTCGAAGCAGGATGAGCAGCAGAGTAACTAAACGTATGCTTTTCTGAGGACCAAGATTGTGTTTTTCCTTTTCTCTCACTTTCTGCAGACTTCTAGGATGCTCTCTTGTGTTCTCTCTATCCTTCTTTGTCTCCTCTTATCTCCCTCTTTCCCTTTGAACCTTCCTTTCTTTTCCGTCTCAATGTCCATTTCATTTGAAATAAACCCAAAGCAATTTCTCAGCAAGACATAACATGTTATATATATATATATATAAAAGGCATGCTTTTCCAACTCTTTTCAAACTTCCTCTATCCTCACATGTCGTTTCTCCATCAGTAAAACTGTAGCGTATCTCGGTTTCACACAGGTTCTTCTTTCACCCTGGAAGAGTCTTTGCTGCTTTAGATTATTTTTGACTAGTTCCAACGGTGGTTTTCTGTTTTACTTATCAACTTTCTGGTTTAGATTTCAATTTGACATCATCTTAGATCATTTATCTGAAGATTTCCTGTATTTCTTCATATGACTTCCTCCTCTAAAACCAGGTTTTTATCGGGGTTTGTGTTTCAAAACAATGACCTGTTTTACTAAATTTTTTCAAATAGATCTATACTAAAACCAGCACGTACAACAGCTGCTGACTTCATTGTTGCGTAAAGGCAACCTGTTTAAAACCAGTTTTTCTACGGGAATGAATGCATAAACTGCTGTTTTGACTAGGCCCCTTGCAACTAATTACTTAATTCCACAGAATCAGCAACATGCATAAAATGACAATTGGTTCAGTTGGTTCTCTATTACTCTACTACACAAAATGAAGGTTTGGCATGTAGGAACATATGATTATTTACACATGATAACTATGTTTTGGTTCACATGTGAGACCTGTAGAAAGGTGAGTGAAGAAAATGGGGAACTGTTTCAATTTGGTCTTTCAGTATCGCGGGCTGGCTATGCCTCATTCCAGTTCGGTCACCAGCCTCTTGCAGCCTATCAGGCCACATTAGAGCCGGACGGCGATGTCCCACAGAGAAGATGTGATCAGAAAGCTGTCCTGTTTCTCCTCTTCAGAATTTAGCCGGCCCAGAGACAGGTCAGGGCGGCGCTGAGGCCGACAAACACAGTCTTGTCAGGAATGTTCATGTTCATATTAACCTGAGGTCAGCCTCAATAAGTAATCAGTGGAAATCTGAAAGTTAGAAACTATACTTTGTTGCCTTGTGGCCAGATTGCTGAGTGTTAAGACAAATGAGGAATTTCTGCACACTGGCAACTTTTAAATGAGAAATATCAAGAAGTTGCCAAAAAAAAAATCATCAGCAAATCGATACATCTCTTTGTTAATACCGCTCTTTTTCCCCTCTTTTTATTCCCACTTAAATTTTTATTCATATTTTCAGTGGACACACAAAGACAAATCAGACATTTTACAGAGTACTATGGCATTTTTATGACTGAAACTCTTGAATTTAGATCCAATGTGAGAGCTGTCCATCTATTTAAGTCCTGTCGAATATGAGAATTAACAGTGTCGTAGTTACCTCTTAAAGTAAAACACAACGTCAGTCAATTATTTTTTTTTTTAGCTTGCATCCAATTTTTTCTTGCTCTTTCTTATCAGTCTTATTCACTATTGGAAGATCAATCTCAGTGCTGCAGATTGGCTAGAAGAAAAGCTCCCACACATCAGGAAGCTTTCTTTATTGCATTGATGTTCTCTGTCCGTCAAACGCAAATCTCACTTAAATTAGCATTTTCCACAGCCTCCTTCTATTATTGCTCACTCATTTAGCTCATTAGCTTGTATATTTCCCCCCCCCCAATTTCCTTGTCAATATCCTTTTGTGCTGAACTTATTTTCTTGGCGTGCTCAGAATGAGCTCCACTGTTTGAGGACAAATGCACACAGTGATGAAACATGTTGTCCTGTGGGCGTCATGCCAGTGAGTAATTGCTCCTCACACCCTGCGTTAAATAGCTTAACATGTTCGACAGAGGATTTCTGTGTGGATATGCTATCTTTCTAGTGCATACCAACTGTTGCCTGTCCCTCCCGGTGATATTATGCACACAAACAAAGCAACGTAACATGCCAGGAATCATCATAAACGTCTCAAATCCTGGCATTAGTACTGAAACCTTGACAACAGAAGATTTCATCAGCATAAACCTCGCATATTAAAGAGGAAAAAGAATAAACATTTGAAAACAAAACTTCTCCACCGGCAGAAGCTCTAATGTTAAAGGAAAGATATTAGTTCGTTTTGTGGGGTAAATATAAGCAAACATCAACATTTAACTGAGTACAACAAAGTGGCCCTTTAAGCTGCAGTGAGTAACTTACTAAAATTTATTTTTTTTATTTTTTATTTTTTTTACATATCTGTTAGAGTAACGGCTGAAGATGGTCCCAATCTATTTTGGTTTCTCATTTCAGGTATTCCTTTTTCAGGTTTTATTTCTTTAGTATAAGTTAATAAATTCAATTTTTCATTAAGTCAGAAAAATCCTTGTGTGGTCTCCTTTAATGTTACCCCACCAAACAAGCCTGGTGGACGTAACATTGTGGGAGCTCGTCCCACAATGAGGCCAATTATGCTTGATTGGCCTCATTGTTGTGTTCAGGTTGCAGTTACATGCCCCTGACTTTGGTTTTCCTGTGTTGCAGATTATTTGTAGGGTTTTTGGGGTAGTTTAGGGTGATTGAAACCTTACTAGATTTTGGACATTTTTGATGTTCCATATGTATACTCTTGGAGACCCATGGGGATTTTTGCACTTTTGTTGGCGGGGGGAGAGAGAAGCCTTTTTGTTTTGTAATAGGTAAATGCTTTCTGGTGTTTGTTGTTTTTGGCAACTCCATTTTAGATGATCCTGTTTGTCGTTTTAGTTTATTTTTGGGCTAGACTCTGGGCTGAGGGCACCGCCATGGTTTGCTGCCTGAGAGGTTTTGGCCTGGAGGGATTTTCTGCCAGTGGTATCTTGGTGCTCTTGGAGAAAGGCCTGAAGACTAGGCTAAAGTTAGTCAGGATTTTTGTTGCAGGAAAATGGAGATTTGCTATTTGTTTGTACCAGTCGTGCACTTCCTTGTGGTTGTTGTTTAAAAAATTTGGTATTTTCTGATTGGTTTAGTTTTAGAAGTTGGTTTGTTGGATTATTTTGTTTGAAAATGAATACTGAGGGTTATTATTTTGGCTTCCTCAACTTTAGAAGTATTGGAAAAGCTTACAAAGGAGCCAATCTGTCAAGTAGCTGAACACTTTAAAATTGATCCTGAAGCTGCAAAAGGATTAAAGTTTCCTCAGCTTTTCCTCTCCCTCCTCAGAACGCCATTTGGTTTGATTTGTATCTTTATAGTTGGGTTTTAAGTTTGTTTTGCATTTGCTTATTACTGGTTGGTTATGGGTTTTGCATTAATCTGTTTCGGTTTCTCATTTCAGGTATTCTTTTTCAGGTTTTATTTCTTTAGTATAAGTTAATAAATGAAATTTTCATTAAGTCAGAAAATCCTTGTGTGGTCTCTTATGTTAGCCCACCAAACGAGCCTGGTGGACGTAACAGTTAAAATTATGATTATGTTGTGACAGTACAATATAAAAAAAAAAAAAAAATGAGCTCCTTTGCCTTTTCCCAATGGTTTTGGTGCCAACTACAGAAATGCACCACTCAGTCAAAGACTCTTCTGGGTTACTTGGCTTACCTCAAATGCTAAGGCTAATTAGCATGGCCACAGATGATGACGGATGAATGGTTTTCCTAGAACGGTATGTTGTTTCTCCGCCATTAGTACTTTGAGCAACATCCTGGCTCTGAATGGTTGTTTTTGGTCCAGCAGTACATTTCTTCAGACGGCAATATTGGCTCAGGGCGAAGGTGGCCGAAATTGTTTTTTGTTTTTTTACCCCCCACAGATTGGCTATCACAACATGAGAGTTTTAATAAAATGTAGGGAAAAACTAATTTTTGTAAAAGTCGCATACCTCAGCTTTAAATATAATGCATTTTTGTAGCGTTATATCCTTCAGCTGTTGTAACTCTCCAACTTAATGTCTGTTTAACCAAAACTTTCCTAAAGAAATGTTTGAGCTTGTGTAAGAAAGGGGAATGATACGCTAGCTTGAAGAACTGCAAGTGGGCAGTAATTGGTCAATAGCAAATTGTATCTAAACCAATTCGGCCTAACGCTGTTTGGGCAAGCTGTGTGTGCAGTGGCAGTATTCAGTACCATGTGGCTCCCACCAGAATCACTTAATAAGGCCTGACTAAAGTAAAACAGACAAGCCTGATCAAAGGAACATGGAACAATGAAACTAGAATTAATAATCGAACTCTAAAACAACCCCAGACATTACAAGGACTAAACAGTGACCTCTTAAAGTAATGTTGTGCTTTTTTTCTTTACAGGAAATCAGAGTAAGGCATTACATGACATTTTAACAATGTGTAATCTAGGCATATATTTTCAGCAGATAATCTTACCCAAAGTGACTTGACATTTAATATAATTAGCTTGATTTAATTAAACATAGGTTGCCATTTAACTTTACAAGGTTCACTTGGTCCTTTATGAGGCAAAATTAAACATATGAACAAAAATATACTGAAAGCATATTTACTTTATTGTTCAAATAATTCGTTAATTATCTTTTACGTGTATCCTCCGAAATGCTCTCTTGTATCTTTACATCTGAGATACCCTCCATGTTTTCACTTGTGTCACATGCAGTAATGTGCACCATCTCATTTCTGATCACTGCAGAGATAAAGTTCACTTTCTGCATGAACCACTTGCGCACTCAACAGTTTCCTGGAATGCTTCATGCGTCTTCTTCTTTTAAATCATAAACTGAAGCTGGTAGATGTCTGTATTTTGAGAAACGGCTTGTCAGAGTTGTCATTTTCGTTGAAGAGGACTAGCTGACCCAGTGTGAGCTGCACATGTGTCCCGTCAGACACGCTGCTGGCTGTGCAGAGCGTCATGCTTAAATCACTCATGTATATAACCTTGCTGTTGGGTTTTGGTTGGACTGTAAAGTGGTTGAGATGCTGACAGGACTGATGTCTTTCACAGGTGGGTCTTCATCTATGAAAAAGGCTACCAGTCCACAGACACAGCGGTGAGCTCCGTGTTCACCAAAATGAAGGGAGTGGGCTACACTAACGTGAACGGGAATGAGACCCTCTGGGACGTGGCCGACTACGTCTTCCCTTCTCAGGTCAGTAAGCGGTCAGCCAAAGCCCAGCCAGGTAATCCAGCCGCTGCCTGATCCAGTTATCTAAAGCACTCCAGTATTTGCTTTAAACCTGGAACAAGTCAGGGAGCATCGTTTGGACAATCACTCAGAAGGGCATGAAGTCAGCATCTACCGTTCACAAATCAAACTGTCACACAGATGAAAAGTCAGCCTGACTCAGACAATAAATGTCACAACTCTTTGCTTTCAAAAGGAAACTGCATATCAGTTAAGGCATGACAAAATTTAAATCATACAAACTGTCAAACAGCTTACATTTCTGTTATCTATCTATGAACACACTGAAATGATACACAGACAGAAAGGTGGCTCTATAAATTTAGTACTCACCCAGTTTGAGAAGTTTGTCTTTAAATGGTATTGTGTGCGTGAGCTAAGTACACAACAAATCGAAAGTTACACTGCAGTTAACTACATTTGTTGACCTAAAACCTAACCCAGGATTATAACCTGTGGGAAAGAAACATAAAGACATCATAAAGGTTGCTTGGTTTGAGTTTTGGGTGTGGATGTTTTTTAAAAGTATCACACAAACAAGATACTACCAACTTGAAAAGATCTTTTTCTCTTGTATGTGCTTTGATCAAATGGCAATCAATTTCCAGCATGACGTGTGGGGAAAAAAGAGCTCTTAAATGGTCATTCTTTGGGTTACAATAAACTGGAGATGCAACATTTAGAATTTTGTGGCTAATTTCTAATCCTTTACAAAGCTTTGACCTTTGTGAGGATTAAAGGTGACGTCACACTGTGTGACAGAGGGCTCTATATAAAACAAAGTTTTGCTGTTACTTTTAATAGGAAGGCAGAAATTGATTTCAGATTTTAAACTCTGGGTTTTTACTGGTAATTGACATGAATAGCACAGTTTGAATTAGAAACTGTTAACATCGACAAATTCTCTGATCAACTCTTGGAGTCAGGACCAACTGGGGATCACAAAGCAACAGCTGTGAGATCTTGAAATCATCTTTAGAATAAAACTAAGCAATAAAAATGATAGTTGCAAAATGTCTCACTAAGACTCCGCACACATATGTAGCGAAGGGCTACATAAGGTCTCCAAAATGGTGGATCATGAGGAGCTTTAGCTATTGATAGGTTATGTTGAATCTAGTCACTTAAAGTTTTTGTATATAAATCTAAATTTAAATCATGTTGAGGTGTTTCTATTAAAATGTGAGTAAAGAAAACAAACAGGTTAAATTTGAACTGTACTAAGAATGAATGCGTAAAGACTCAACTCTATCAAAAACATCTGTCAATAATTCTCTTTTTTTTTCTCTCTGAAAAGAAAACTAATTCTTTTTGAGGTATAACTTGAATTTTCCAAATACTTATACAAACTTTAAGGAAATGTTTGATTCATTCAGAAGAGATGAAGTCAGTTACATCAAACTGCTAGAAAACAACCTTATCATAGACTACAATGGAGAAAAACACCAATTAGCTTAGATGGTGTGGGTGTGTGTGTGCGCGTTTGTTTGTAATGCCTTGTGGGGACCATTTTCCTGACACATTCTACTTTGTGGGGACCCACTGGTCTTTGTGGGGACCAACTGTGTTCCCCACAAGGGGAAATGCTGTTTTTGGGTCAGAGGTTAGAATTAGGACTGGGGTGTGAATTGAGTTTTGGCTAGGTATGTAATGGATAGGGTTAGGATAAGGGTAAAGTTTTGGACTGTAGAAATGAATGGAAGTCAATAAAGTCCCCACAAAGATAGCCACGCAAAGATGTGTGGATGTGTGTCTGTTATCGGGGAAGGAAGTGGTTTCTCCCTTTGGTCTTCAGTGTCAAATTTTTGATGTGTTGAAAAAAATCTTTCTGGCAGATTACTTTATTAGTGTGCATAGAATAAATCCAGCTGCATTTGTTTTCAACTCGATCCATGCTTGGTTACATGAGCGTTTCGACACCCTCCTGTTGCCACAGTTTTACTCAAAAACAGTACTTGTGCCACCAACTTGAGTGTGACGTGAGCACACATATCCAAGGGAACAAACAACAATTTATGGTGGGAGCTTTTAAATCTCACAACCTCTTACTCAATAGTTCTGACAGATGTTCTACTCTCACGCACTCTTGCCCCGCCCTTGATGTCTGCATTTGCAACTTGAGTGTATGCAGTTGAACTACACCGCCAGCCAATCAGTCTTCCTTGCAAATACTGCATTTGCTGGGATGAAAATAAAAACCCAGTCAGAACCAGCAAATAAAAAAAAAAAACGCATCATGTGGCAGAAATTATGAAACAAATTGTAGCATTTAAGAAAACAATACAACATGATAAAAGAAATAAATTTTGAAAAGTTTGCACCTCGCCTCTCGTCTAAAACGTTCGCTGGAGATGGGCACCAGCACCCCTCCCGACCCCACTAGGGACAAGGGTGTACAGAAAATGGAGGGATGGATGGATGAAAAGTTTGCTATGCCACTGATTGATTAATCTGAATGGACACAGTTTATTGGTTCAGTGTGTCTGCTGATCACTCCCTCATTGTGTTCCCATTTGGCTCTCTGCTTTATCTCTTCGCACTGACCCAGCACTCACCAAACACACCAAAGTTGCCCCTTTGTGATGTCAGCAGGTGCTGAATACTGGGGAGAGAAGGGAGAGTTTTGCCATGTGGTTTCTTCACACTTCACCATGACAAGCTATAAAAGAGAACCGTTGTTTTTGTTTCCATTCAGATCCCATGGTAAGAGGAAGAATGTCCGCAGTGATTTTCTTCAAGGTCTGCTGCATGCCCTCCAAACAGGAAACTCAATTCATTCATGTTTACAAGTTCCAGTTTCACAATAAGTTTCACAAACATCTGATTGATTTCAAGAGCACAATCTGAGTAGGAGATTATTTGTCCAATGTAAAATCAGCTGGAGACTTTAAAAAATGTATAACTTCCTTGTGTCCATTGTAGCCTGAAGTTGTTTTGAATATTGTTTGAAAGTATTCAAAAATGTCCAACTGTCAAATTTCTCAAAAAGATGTCAAGTTTGTTCAGGTTTACACTGTTCGTGTTGGACCTAGTTAAAAATCTCCTCATTTAATACAAAGAAAACAAACACTAAAGGTGAAGTTACTCAAAAGATTGCATAATTTTCTCGAATTCTGAAAAGTGTGGCATGGATTTGACATGCATGTGCCCTTGAGTCAATACTTTATAGACCATACTCTAAGGCAATTACAGCTGAAAGTGCTTTAGTGTGTTTCTACTAGTTTTGCACATTTACAAGCTGAGATTTTAGCCCATATTTCCCATATGATCAGATCATGTTCTTCCTTACATGTTTGCTGCGTCTCCTATGTGGCTCGTAGAAAAGTGGAAACGGGATTAATTTTGGCTTTCTTCATGCCAACTGTGTATCTCTGCAACTCAAGAGTTGTGCCATTTTGTGTTTGTCCATCACAAACAATCCCCAATGCATGTCAATATGTGTTCAAGGGTTGTGAACACTTCAGACGATAGCTTGACTGCATTCGTTATTCTGCAGTATAATGGAAGATATACCTTCTTCTGAAATATGTTTTTATGTTTTGTGACTCTTTTTGAACTTTTAGGGAGACTCATCTTTCGTAGTGATGACTAACTACATCATTACCGAAGGTCAGAAGATGGGAAAATGCCCAGAGGTATGCGCCTAGCCTCCCTTCTTTCTTGCTACAGTCCCACCCGGTGCCTTTGGTCTGACTTACACACTGCCATAAATAGTAAAAGAAAGCATGAATCGTGTCCCATTCCAAGACTGTTTCTGTAATTGGTCATTTGTGTTGTTGTTGTGTAGCAGGAAATACACCGTGTAAACCTAATGGCTTCAGTATGATGCAACACTAACAGGCCGCGCAGTACGGGAGATCATTTTAACCCAACGGTGTTGCTCTGCTCTCTTCCTCATTGGCTGTCTGTTTACATACCAACATGTTATATGCAAACTGACCCCATTCTCTTGTCCCCTTACAGCTTACAGGCAAGCACGACTGCACATCAGACGCTGACTGTGTAGGAGGGAGTTTCAAACGTACGGGACACGGTAAAGTCTGAGTAACCGCCTATGTGGAGCTCCTATCAAGCCTCAATGGCCTCACAGTGTCGCGTTTTGATTTTGCATCTGAAAACACATCGCTTAGTGATCCTTTGAGGACTGCAAAGTCTGATGTCCACTGAGTATTTGCGAACTAGGATGGGGTTTCCAGGAACTGCCAGAAGCAGAATCGCAGCTCACTACTAAGACAAACATTTATATGGAAATCGTAGATTGCTGTTGGTCATGGGCAACGGTGGACAGTAACTGACTATATTTACTATATTACTGTACATTTTTTGAGTATCTTTACTTGGGTAAAGTCCACTACTTGAAATGTAGTGGACTTTAACTCCACTACATTTCAAAGACATGTCCTAGCTCCATGTTTGATGTTCGTAAGTTTCTAAATTAAGTACCGCATTACTTAACATTACCATTGTTGCTGTTTCCTTGTCTTGTGTGGAGGAACTAAATGCAGCAGGCAGAGGCATCGATTAGATTTTGTAGTTTTAATGAAAAAACTAAAGCAAAAAAAACACGGAGAACATTTTACATAACAACAATAATAACAATAAAAAAGAAAATAGTTGTCTTTTTAATTGCATTTTTCTACATGTGGTAAAAACTTTGAGCGCTCAGAAAACACTAAAGCATTGTGCTGATTTTGGAAAATGTAAATTGTACTTTTGAACACTTAAGTATTTTCAAAAGTACGTACTTTAACTTGAGTCAACTTTGGACCAGGCAACTTTTACTCATATTTTATTGAATACTTTTATTTCAGTACTACTACATCGTCCACCACTGGCCATGGGGTTGAAACCAACACTCCAAGCCTTAGCAACCAAACATTTGGTGTATTTGCTTATATTGTGACCTAAAACCCCGACCTAAAGCAAACAGACACCAGATTAAGGCTGTGCGTCTTAGTTGTCTCATTGCATGACAGCAACGGGACAGAACATGAGAGCACCATTGATGGGTCCAAACAACAGTTACGTAAACGTATTCTTTGTCAGTCTCCAGCTTTTTATTTCTGAGTCTTCCCACTTCTCCTTGTCCCACATCGACTTCAATAAGAGCAAAGCTTTAGATCTGTCCTCTTCAGACCCATCAAATTCACCTTGAGGTGGCAGAGTTCCTTTAGAGGTGGCAGGCTGGTGGAAATGTAAGCTTGCGGGAACGGGCCCCCGTGGCCAAACAGGTCAGTGAGTTTCAGCGAAAGGTCAGCGACTGCTGCCTGCGTGCCTACCAGTGGAATGTCTGCACATTTCTCCTGATGAGAGGACGAGATTGCCACGAAGCCAATCGCTTCCACAGAAATTGTATATATCAGAATCAAGGGCAAGATAAAGAAAAACATCTATTTCAGCATTTGCGGTGCTTCACTTTTATGTCCCGCTTTGCTGCTGCTGATGTTAATCAGAGATAAGGAGAAGTGCGGAGGCAGAGGATGTTTTTAAAACACTTTATTGTCAAAGGCGACATCCGTTTCTGTTAGATGCTGCCTCTCGGAGCGTGTGATGTACTTTTTGCCCCATTCTTGTTCCAATTTGAAATTCTGTCTTGATGATGCGATTTT
Source organism: Girardinus metallicus (assembly GCA_903067095.1). Lineage (NCBI taxonomy): Eukaryota > Metazoa > Chordata > Actinopteri > Cyprinodontiformes > Poeciliidae > Girardinus > Girardinus metallicus. The sequence goes on from CAEGAE010000240.1 coordinate 22,755, forward strand.
ACATGTTCCCATTTTAAGGACAAATGACTGGAGTCTGTGTCAACAAAACACAAACCTGTGAGGTGCTAGCATGGTGCCCGGTTGAGGATGACAGCACTATTCCGAAGTACGTGGGATCTCAAAATTCTTCAGCTTGCCATGGTTCAAGCAGAAAGCCACCAAAACACAAATGTTTCGACCTTTTGTTTGTTCAAATCACAAGTCTGACCCAGCAAAAAAATGACTTACTGTATTACTCCAGAAGTATCATAAGCAACAATAAATAATCCACCATTTATGGTTTTAAAATATTATATATTTTTCTTGGATATTTCATGCGAAAACTAATGGAAGGTGAGTAATTGTCATTTTTTGAGGCCTAAGCTGTCACATTCTTTCCTACCTTGCAATAGTCAAAAATGGATTGCTTGTATGAAAATGAAGCCAGATTATATAAGAAGTAGTTACTTCCAGTTTTACTTCTTGAGATGAGAAAATCTTTATCAGTGCACACAGAGCACTTGCATAAAGTTATCTGAGATTAAAGGTGCCATATGTAACTTTTACAAAAATATGCTCTTTTATATATATATGTTAAAACTGTCAAGACAGTCCAATATGAGACGGGTAACCTGCGAAAAGATTGAGCTCGAGAAATCGAGAAAAAAGGATTCCTGCGAGTACGTTGTGTACATTTGTCTTAAGTCCACCTTTTCTCCAGAGCTAATTTCAAAATAAAATACAAATACTTTATTTTTTTGATTTTTTGTAAAACAAATTCTAGAAATTGTTTTTTCTTCTACTTTCTGACTATTTGCTTCACGGCTTTGGTCTATCACATAAAAGTCATCTCGACGCTTGTAGCCATCACAAGATTCACCTGGTTTAAATGCTTCATTACTTGGTTTTATAATTAGATTAGTGTAATTATAAAACATTATTGTAGGTGAAACAAAATCCAATGTGATATTATCCCAGGTCCCAGCATTAAATCTTTTCCTTCTTTAAGCGCAGCTATCCAAATCATAAAAAAAAACAAAAAACAGGCACAGATTCTGCTTGGACCCTGATTATCTTGAGTGCTAATGATTGAATTTATCACGTCGGCATTTCTATTTATTAATGTGACATCTTACAACACATAAAAACAGCAGAAACACCATCTGATTTTTTGTTTTTTCTTTTCCAGTCCTCCTCTTCTGATGTCCGCAGAAAACTACACGCTTTTCATCAAAAACTCTGTAACTTTCCCTTTATTTGGCATCACCAGGTGAAGATCACACCAAATAAAAACTAGATGACAAATCTTACTCCTAATTCAATATTAATAATCAACAGGCTTATATACAACTATTGAAAAATCCTAATTGAGCTCTGTTTAAACATGTGAATAGTTCATAAGTGGTTTAATTCTGTAAAATTACTGTAATTTTAAAACGTTTTCAGTTCATGAATGCATACGACCAAGCTGAAGTGGCTTTTATGAAAAGCTGTCTTTACTGATACTTGAACTGTTCGCAGGAGTAACTTGGTGGAGGGAATTGATAGTAACTACATCAGCAAATGCCTTTTCGATCCAAAGAAAGAACCGCTCTGTCCAATATTCAAACTGGGAGATATAGTTAAGCTGTCTGGCTTCAGCTTTGAAAAATTAGCCCGAGAGGTAAGTTTCCAGCAAAGTATCTCTGCTTTAATTGATAAAGTCTCTGCATTATTTAGTTGTGATGAAACAGGTTTATGTTTTGTGAAATCACAGCTGCAGATGTCTGATTATGGATGTTTGCATTTTTTGTCTGCTTGACAGGGAGGGGCTATTGGCATTGTTGTTGACTGGACATGTAACTTCGACATTGATGTAAAACACTGTAAGCCAGAGTACAACTTTCACGGTCTCTATGGAAACCCAAGTGAGACTGATAGCGCCAGTGCGTCGGTTGGGTATAACTTCAGGTGATGGAATACACCTAGTAGCAAATTTATGTCGGTTTTGGAGATATGCAATTTTGATATTTAAAAAAAAATAATTAAGTCTCTGTGTATTTGCTTACACAGCACCTTTCACAGGTAGTCACACATCTTAAACTTTTTCCACATTTTTGTAAGTTAAACCCTCAAACTACAGTGAGTTACGTTGTCATTTTAAGGTGGTTTTATGTAGTAGGCGTTTTGTATTTCACCTAATTTATTCTGACACGCCAAAAAAATAGTTTGTCACATTAGTCAACAAACAGCATCATGAAGACGAAGGAACACAAGTGGCAGGTCAGGAAAAACATTGTGAAGATGTTTAGAGCGTGGATAGATTATGAAACAACATCTAAAGTTGCTTTCAGCAGATAACAGGAAGGTAAAACATACACAAAACATGTTTTCTGTTTCCTCTGCCTGTTATGGAACATTCTGGATTTAGAAACGGTGGCGACTTTTTAAATCCCAGAATTGGGACCAGGATTCTCTGGGGAACAGACAGTAATGCTAACCAAGCTAATATTAGAAACTCAAGCCAGTTTAAAGAAGTCAACGCTGCAATGATGTTGTAATTTTTAATATGTATTTATATAAAACTGCTAATATTTACCAGTACAACAGGTGTATCAGCCTGCTGTCTGGTAGGTTCTAGGTATTTTATTTTATTCTAGGAAGAAGGAGGTTTTTTAACTATTTAATTAGATGAACCTTGTTTTTCCATCACCAACTGCTCATTTTATTGACTTGACTTAAGTCATTATTTGCTCCTTATGCTGTCCTGCCTCAGATGTGTTTATTTTGAACTTTACGATGTTTGCTTGTCTCAGGCAGTTTAACACGTTGGTTTATATTCCTTATTCATTTAGAATGCTTTAATTTGTTCTGTGGCTTCTCTCGTGCTCTATTAAGGCGCTTATTGGCTGCAAGCGTGCTACTTATGCTTCCTTATATTTTTCTTTAGTCGACGCCTATGAGATGAAATAGAAGCAGTGATGTCTTATTCTGACAGTCCTTGTGATCGTTTACAGGTATGCAAAGCATTATATGGAGGATAAAATTCCCAAGAGAACCCTCATTAAAGTTTTTGGCATTAGGTTTGATGTTATTGTGAAGTCACTGGTGAGTAAAATATTTATTTTCATTGGTAGGAATTTAGCATTAATAAATAAAAAAAAGTGAGCTTTGTATGACTGGAGCTGTGTCCTTTAAAGGCAAGAAAATTTGACATAATCCCAACACTCACAGCAATAGGCTCAGGCGTGGGGATTTTTGGAGTGGTATGTTGCTTGGATCATATTGCACATTAATAAAGCATCCATCAACAATGAGTCACAATCTAAAAATATTTTATTTTTTTCTCTTTATCTACAGGCAACTGTTGTTTGTGACTTGGTGCTGCTTTATTTGCTACCAAAAAGGGAGTTTTATAAGAACATGAAGTTCAAATATACAGACACACAAACACAGGTAAGTTCTGTTTCTCTATTTTAAACACAAGATGGCAGCAGAGAGACTGTTACTAACACCAGCCCTTGTTGAGAAGTTCTAACTGCTAATTCTTTTCACTGTTGGAGGCCATCCTGTCTTCAGCTAGGTTCGTAATGTTTGAGGTTCAAGAAGAGTCAGTGAGTTGAATTCATGAATTCCATTTATTAAGACTAAAATGCAGCGTTGGCCCACTGTCATGCCTTCCTTATGAGAGAACACAGCAAAATGGCACCTAACTACAGTTTCTAATTCCTTTTGTAGGCCTCTATCTCTAAAGAGGGCGGTCCCGAGTGTGTCATTCCCCTTAACCTTAGCTCTGTATATGTGTGGGTGTGGGTGTGTGCGTGTGTGTGCAAGCATGCAAACAGCTAAAAGAGATGGAGGAAAACACCGAATTATTAACTCCCAACATCACCTAACACCTTTTGGCTATTGTCACATACACCGAACAAGCATAACATTATGACCACTGAGATTAACTGATGAGCTCTTTTTACGGTTCTTGTAAGTGGATGCAATAAATTAGACATAGATTAAGCTAAAGTATGTAACTTTTATAAAAAATATTCTGTACATATTGGTTAATACTGTCAAGACAGTATGGCATGAGAATGATGATCTGTGAAAAAAATTGAGCTCCTCTGCCTTTTCCAGTGCCAACTTGAAACAATCAATCAGAACCAGGAGGAGGGTCTTAGCGCTGCCAATCATTGCATAGACACTGCTCACTACTTCTCTTCCCCAGTCTCCCTTGCTCTTTGCTACACTAAACTTGTTCCCAATAGCAGAGTCTGTCAGGAATGCTCAGGCTAGTTAGCATAAGCACCAATGAGGGCAGATACACAGATCTCCTGCAATGGCAAGTTGTTTCTCTGCCACTGAGATGTGAAAACACAAGCATGAATGACAGCGCTAAGACCCTCCTCCTGACTCCTGATTGTATGTAGCCATGTGAGGGATTGTTTTGTTTTTTTTTACCACCAAATGGGGAGCAAATACTCTACTATGGTCATAATGTCATGTATCCATCCATCAGATTAAGGGCAACAGATTATTGCTGTTTGTTCTTAACATTGGAGATCACTAGAGCTAGAGAACCGCATGCGTTATATGAAGCACCCCCAGTTATCAGACACAGTACTACCCCTAAGTCTTCCCTCTCGCAAGCATCCACTATCCCTAAGCTTGATCCCACCTGAAGAACTCTCCTCTCCCACCCATCCAATAGCCTCACCGATAGTATTAAAACTATCCTCCACCCTGAAGTCGCACCACTAAAACAGGCAGAACGTTTTGTATTTACAGCAGGACAGTGAGTCTATTGATTTAGACTCTAGTGCCTATTGCACCCTTGAAGCAAATGCAAGACAAGCCCAAGGCGAAGACAAGCCCAACGTGAGTGCAAGGTGAAACCAGGACATCAGTACAGATTCTGTTGATTTCCAGATGTATTCTATAAAGGTAACAAAGATGAGGCTCACAGTAGAGATCTAAATAGTTCCTTGTTCTGTGATTTGGCTTTTGTCCAGCAGGATCCTGATTCAGAGGCAGGATCCACAGAGACTGAGGTATCTGAAATGAGGATTATAGACTGTAGGGAAAAATAAAGCTTTGTTGATCGCTGAGGTCTTTCCCCTTCCATTCTTTTGCAGAAGTGATCTGGGAGCAAAGAAGGCAGCGTGCAAGCTGCTTCATAAAGTGAAATGCACAGAAACAACGTGATGGGGAAACGGAGGAAATCTCACGCACGCCAACTCTGGATGGACCCCTGAGAAAAGAAAGGACATCGTTTCTCTCTGATCCTCAGCAGCATCTTCAGCCAGGGACCTTCTCCCACTCAAAAAGCCAACATGACTGACTGTAATCATTACCGTTAATGTCGAGTCATCTATTTCCAAGCTGTATGTGTACTTTTTTTGGGTGGTGTTTGTTGTTCCCAAGAAGGGTGTAATTTCCACAACTTGAACCATGTCTGCAAACGAACGGGTGAGAGAGGATGAGGCACGTTGGTGTTCTGTGTGTGGACAAATCGTTCATTGCCTCCGTCAGAGTCCCTGTCACTCCAAATAAGAACAGACCAAACTTGTGTTTGCATTTGCCGCCACAGCGACCCATCCCATGTGTACACATGTGACGAAGAGTTGAACTAAATTAAACAAGTTCTCCAACCGTTCTGCTTTTTTGCTTTACTCAAACAGCAACAGGCAAACGTTTGGGTGTTTAGAGTATTTTTAATGTTTTGCTGTTGGAGTACAAAAGGCATGCAAAAAAATAGCTTGTTTATATTGGTACATATTTACATTGTAACTGGTTTCCATAGGGATGTGCCATGCTTCCATTTATTGGAGTGAGTACATTCAGATAGGAGCCAGGCATCAGAGAGCAGGCACAGACGGCAGCCACAGCAGGACAGCAACAAAGATGTTAAAGGGATAGTTTGGACTTTCCTTAAAGTTCTGTGACGTTTTTAGCTACAGTTCCCTTACCTGTTGTCGTTTTGTAGTAAGTGAGAAAGGAATGAGTACAATTCAGATTTAATGTCTCACATGCTGCATTCCCATCAACCATGCAGTTGGGCAAATTGGAATTACAAAAATTTGTGTATTTCTCAAAACTGGGATGGAAACATTTTTCACATCGTATAAGTAATGTGATTAATAACCGGATGTTATCACTGGCAGAAAAGACAACAGGAAGTAGGAGGATGATAGCACAGCATGTTTTTTTTTAATAACATTGTGTGAACAAACTTATTTATGTGATCTTAATTGTGTTATTTAATGAAAAGGCAGCAATTGCGAAATTGTGTTTTTTCAACACTCGTGGAATATCAACAAAGTTTTGTGCACATTTGTAATTAAAAGGCAGCTATAATTTATTCCTTTCTTACTACAAACCAGTGCATTATCACCTCCTAAGAGGTTTTAGTTTAAACTGTGAAAAGTGGCTCATGTACACAAAGAACAGCAATCACTTAAAACTAACAGGTAGTCACATTTATTTAGCCGATTTAAGCAAATGAAACAATTCATACGGAAAGTGTTCATACCTATGGGATACATTGCTATGCTAGCAAATATTAAAACTTATACGCTTAAAAAAATGGTAATTAGCTTAGACGGAATATGGCTGCAATACATCTGCTTCCTGTGCTTTTCTGGTGGGTCAAAGATGATCAGAAAACAAAATAACAGCTGCATCTTCAAAATGTAGATTTGAATATGATGTAACTAATGGGTGTGAGTATTTTTAGTTCAAGTTGTTTTATATTGCTAATTTCAGCTACAACTTTGGTGACCATCTGACTAGCCTTTAGCGGCTCTTTCTATATAATTTCTCTCTATTATGGAGAAAGGAACCTTTACTGTTAACAGCTTTATATAACATAAAAAAATAAAAACAAAGCTATTACTTCAAGACAAACACCAGAGTTCCCGTCCCTAATTTGTATTATTAGAATGTATATTCCTTTGAATATACACAAATAATTCCACAGGGAACTGATTTCCGGAGTCGGTGCGCCACCAATGGTCTTCCTGTGTGAAACAACTCCTGAGAAGGAACTCCATAAAGCATCACTGTCAGAGTAATTGAAATAAAGGTAAATTTCTTGAAACCGGTAACTTTTTATTGCGCTTCACATGAAGATTTTATTGATCTTTACATCTTTCATTCTGAGTTTGTGTTTAATACAGGAAAATTATTGAGGCCGCACTGCCTTCCATCTCCATTTCTTGTGTAAATATTCATCAGCTTCTGCATAAATAAAAGGGATGATGGTTTTTATTGTTTTAAAATGGTGTCCTCTTGACGCCTTTAATACTCAAGTTGTTTTTAGATGGTAAATCTGGCTCCACTCCTCTTGGATTAATCTGTAGCTTCAGAGTCCAAAACAGAAAACTAATTTGTATTGATTATAAAAGGAAGACATTAGTTAAAGTTACCTACTGGTAAGAAATAAGCGCTTGGAACGTTCCAATCTAATTACACTTAAAACAAATCCAGAACTATTCCCTTAAGGTTAGAAACGGTGATGAAGTGTTTTAAATTTCCCCAAATTCCCAACACATTCTAGAAGTGCCAACTAAATTACGGATGAAATCTACAAGTGATTTTACTCCGTACGCTGAGAATTACTTTTTGGTTTTATACTCGTCCTGTCAAACAAGATGGTGTACAAGGAAGAACCAATGCAGGAGGTGAAATAAACGAAGCAGTACATCTCAGAGTGATGTTAAAAAAAATGCTGTATTTGGATTCAATCGTAGGAGAAGATCCCAAATTCAATGCTGCCCCCTCTGGCTGCTCCTGCACTCTGCACCCTGCTCGATGTTTTAATTTACATCATGTCAGCAGGAAAGACAAAAAAAATAAATAAAAGTTTGCCCTTGTTTTACAACATTCAGATTTTTCCATAATATGAACATACCCATCAAAAACAGCAGATAAAATGCAATGGTTTTGCTCTATGTCGTTTTTACACAAAGAAAAAGCAGTTTGCAAAATTTTCTCAAACAGCAGATGACATAATTGCGACATGCAGACCGATCGCAGAAAAAAGCACAGTAAATATAGTCTTTTACAGGTGAACCATCAGCTCAAAAACTGCACATAATGGCAACTGTATATAATGGCAGCCTGCAGACGAAGCCGTGTGTTTCAAAGTGCAATCGTTTCATTTCATTTCAATGTGAGCTGTGTTTCCGTTCTGCTAAAATACAGATTCAAGAGAAAGCAACATGAGTGATCTCTGGCAGTGCAACGAGTCAAAAACGTGTGGACGATTTCACAGCTGTCCGCACAGAAACATGCTACTGCAGATTTAGAGAAATGTACAAAACATAAAAGAATGATGCAAAACTTAAAAGCAAATAAATACAAGCAAATACATCACAGCTGGTCACACTTTTTGGTTTCAAGAGCCCTTCTTTAGAGGCCACCCTGCAAGCAGACACGCAAACTCAAATTAAAGGTCAAAACTGCAAACGTATTATACATTCTCTATGACCCACTTGGTGATAAAGTGGAGTGTCTTTAAAATCTGTGTAAACCCTTGAGCATAAAACTACAGAAATCACTTTCAGTGTGTGTCCTCTGGTTTCATTAATGCAGACTTCTGAGGTCAAGATGGAGGAACGTGAAGGGCTGCACTGGATATTAGATGGTTCTGGTCTGGAAAGAGTTTTACTCTTATACTGAATTGCTTGAAATCTGTCCAGTGAAATGAAAGAAATACCCAAACGACGCAAGAGGGATGGCTCGATATGGATCATTTGTCTCAGAAACTGATGAGTCATTTAAAAATTGACCGTGAATCGGTTTTAGTTCACAGCGACTGAAATATGATCCCAGTCTCAATATGCTGCTCCGACGAGCTTAGCTTGGTTCCGAAAGGCTCCTAAAATCGTCTGACAAAGAATCACCTACAATGTGTAAATATGCTTCATTTGTTACTAAGAAACGTATCTGACTCAAATCGTGTAGATTCTACAATAGTCGCCTGTCTTGCTCCTGCTGACGGCGCTGCCCTGTGGAGCAATTAGCTCAAGAACTAGGCTAACGCTAGCATGCTTGATATGATTCGTCTAGTAACACATTTCAATGCTTTTCTGGTTAAATATCTACAGGCAAAGCTTTGAGAAACGGTTGTTCTCCTGCTTTATAAACCTATTTTATTTATTTCTTTTCTTTTAATGTCATAAAATTTAATAATTGGTGTTTCAGCTGCTTTTTGTGCTGCTCTCTCTCCTGAGGACGGAGCGGGTCACGACTGAAACACAAAGGAAACCCCAACAAACATTACAGTCTCTCTTTGATGGCATAAGTCAAGATAGAGTGAAAAATACTTAATTGTTACAGAATACCCAGATGTTTTTACATGAACAAAACAATGTCTACAGTTTAGAACAAGGTGTTTTTTCCTACAAGGCTTTCACACCAAAATAAAACTTTAAAAACCGGGCTTGCAAATTGCAGCTGCTCGTCTCACCGGGCTGCAGCATAAGACTACAACAGCTGTTGGGGGTTTATTTTAGTTTGGGACTGATGCAGGAGTCTTAAAAACTGATCGGAACTCGGAGCCGATCGAGGGATTGGATTAGGACATCCCTACTGTACAGCCGAGTCCACAGAGACTAAGTAAACTACAAGTGTCGGTTTCTGAATCGGTGCCAACTGTCCTGAGTAACTGTGAGCTTTACTTATGAAAAAATCTGTACATTTCCTCTTCTGTCACGCTTTATGAGGCCGTAAAGCTGGCTACCTTCACTCAACCCTCTCTGTTATGGTTTATGACGTTGTCTTTTTTGTTTTTTTTTAATCAAAGGTCAGCCAAGCTGTTCAGTAAGGGAACTGTTTTTGAAAATGGCAAAGCAACATATTTTTCTCTGTACCTCAGAATTATATGGTGATGCGTGTACAGATTATTTTTTTGTTTTTCTTTTTTTCTTAGCAAATACAAAAAAGAATCCTAATGTACTGGCACACGTTTAACCAGTTGCATACAAACTGACCTGAAAGTGACTTGCTTCCCTTTTTTTTTTTTAAATTAACGTTAAAAAAAAAAAAAAAAAAAAAATGCCCTTCACTGAAATGTCCAGTGGGGGGGGGGGAATCCTGAGCAACAACACAAAAATTTCCATATATATATATGTATCATATTTACAGTTTTGATAACACTGCTGGAGTTCTCGTCTCGGTTTCTATCCGCCGTCCAGGATGCCACATTTTAAAACGTCCTCTCCTTTATTTACACTAAAAGCAGAGATTGTGTTTGACAGCAGAGATAATCGCAGAGTAGGAGCAGAAGCGTGAACTAACCTGCCGACACTGGACTCACTTCATGTCAGACAGCAGGGGGCAGTGCCATTCACAATGTGTGCATGCATAGCAAAGCCAAAGTCCGTCTGTGGTAGAGCTGGTCCATGAAGGCAGCACGAAGGCTTTTCATGCTGCCTTTTTCGTAAACGTTACCGACAGCACCGGTGTGAAGGGGAAAAAAAAAAGGGCTGCGATAGGAACAAGGAGCCTCTAATATCAAAAAGACTGAACAGCAGTCAGAAGCCGTGTAGTTCACTGAAGAGACGATCCAGTGTAGTCCACTTGCTAGTCGGAGAGAAACTGTTGATTAGATTCTGTAGATGATCTGAAAATGAGCATGCACAGAAATAAAAAAGAGAGATTTCTTTTTTTTTTTTTTTAACTTTAGTGTGCAAACCAAGTGGACCCAGTGAGAACAGAGCTGTTCTCACTGGGTCAGCGGCGTCACCTGTAAGCTGTTGAGCTCAGAAATCCAGAAAGAACAGAAGAAAAGGAAGGATTTTCTAAAAATCAAGCCGAGTTAGCGTTAGCATCTGCGAGCGATATTTCACATTTATAGATCCGTTTATGTACACGGTTTACTGTGGCACTGATTGGAGCTGGGTGAAGGCATGAGCGCACAGTGGTTAAGTGGAGGAGAAAGCTCGGCTTCCCGTCGTGCCTCAAGAGAAAGGCTCGTCTTCGTGGAGGTCCTCCAGCTCTCCTTCTCTGGGCCCGTCCCCCGCGCTGCTCTTTCTAAACAAAGAGACGGAGAGGAGAGAGATCAGCGGCGGATGCTGTGCCTCCGATGTGGAGAAGTCTATATGAACAGGGAGTCTCCCTCCCACCCCTAAAGCTTATGATTCCAGCCTCTGCAGACACAGAGAGAGAGGGACAGAGAAGCAGCTGCAGCAGAATGACGGCGGTGGTCTGCAGGAACATGACAGAAGCATCTCTGAGATGACAGCTGGAGAGAAGCAACTGCAAAACCATTCACATCCCATGTCATCGTTTTCCACCTTATGTCACATTGCAACCAAAGATGTCAGTTTTGTGATGTGACGGACCAAACAGAATAACGGACAAAAAATCACCTAGCTGGAAACTTACACTGATTTTTTTTTTATTAAAAAAATCTGAATAGTGTGGCTTAATCTTTTTGTTTACTCTGATCACGCAACATAAAACCCAGCGCAACGCCGCCAAAACACAAACTCTTACAAAACCAGACTACAAGCAGATTTTCAGAAACATACATGAGATTGTTTTAAGTCTACAATTCTATTAATGTTAATGAAAAAGTACAAGTTAACCTGGCAGATTATATCTTGTGTCTCGCTGAAAAGCGAGTTAGTTTCGTCTAAGATATTTGCACTAAAACCGAGACCAAAATTGCTTGGTAAGATTTTGTGTTTTTGAAGTGAACAGATTAGTTTCAGACAAACAGTTATAATTTCTTTATTATTTTATATTTATTAGTTATTGGGTTTTACATTTATGTATTGATCGAAGAAGATTGCTCTGTAGTATCCCTTACACCTGCCTGAGCGGTGGATCAATGGGGTGGCCAGGCCAGCTATTTTCCCGTCACCCAAAATCTGCCCCTCCCCCCCCCCCAAAAAAATCAAGTGTGTCGCTGCAATGCGACAAAATGTGCAAAGATTCATGAGACAGAAAGAGTTCTACAGGCTCTGTCAGTGAGCGCCAAGCAGTCTAAGGTGAGGATGATGATGCGCGGGCAGATGGGCCACAAAGGGGTTACCTGCGTGAAGGGTGCAGTTTTAAAGAGGGCCTGAAGGGCCACGAGTCCCTGCAGTGGAGTGGGAGAAAAGACAGAGAGGTCACCGATGAGTGGGCGGAGTCATGCCGACAGGCGACGAGGTCCCGCCCCCGCCCAACATGTTGGATTCACCAACCAACAAAACATTTAAAACACTTCAAACTTGATGCCACTCGAAATGACCAGTTTGAAGCTTTGCATGACTAAAAGGTTTAGACACAGATGGACAAATGAGGTGAAAATAAGATCAAACACTTAATGCTTGAGGAGGGCTGAATAAAAAATAAACAGATTATCTGCCGAGCTGATTGCATCATGTTGTATTTTCCAAGTAAACATGATGAAAAATGAGATCGGGAGGCCAAGATGACAGGAATCATCCATCCGACAAAGAGCAGGGCAGCTGAAACGCCACTCAGCCTGCACATTCTGCCACAGTAAACTGGATTTAAATGTAATTTAAAGAGGCAGTGTTATTTGTTTTCCAGCCCCACAGTTTCATTCTATAACACAATCGATGTTCAGCTGTTATAAAAATGCTGTACGCATCAAATATGACTGAAAAGAAATTTTACTTTGTATGCTAAATGCCTTGAAAATGGGCGTCTGTCTCTTTAAGAAACCTTTTAACCCTTTAACAACATTTTTACCAGCATTACACTGGAAAAATGAGCTCGGCTGATGCGTAGATCCACCTGGTGTTCGCTAATTGCTGCTGGCTAGTCTGAAGGAGCTGAGTGGGGGAGTAATTGATTTGTGAGGCGGAAGCTTGGAAACTGCAGCTGATTGGTTGGATTTCTCAAACATTCATGAAAGAATCAAGGCAATTCTCCAGGTATGTTTGGAAGAAGGAATAACCTTTTAAGATCATGTAAAGCAAAAAACAAATACATTAATGAATAATTTTTACATAAGACTGTCCCTTTAAATAACATTCCTTGCAATTTGCTGGAAATTATGTGTTATGCGTCATTTGTTTTTTTAAGCTGATGCTTAAGTAAAGCAGAACTATAGAGAGCATGTTAACGCCTCGATTTGTTTCCTGTCTGCCAGCGGGGGGCAGATTTTTCTCACTTTTCCCCACTCGTTCTTTGAAAAATAACCTTCACCTTTAAATAGCAGCTCTCTGCAGCGCGGGGCAACATCTCATATACCCGCCACAATTAGAGATTACAGAGCTGCTGAGGCTCATCTCCCTGATAAAGAAACCAGACTCTCTCACACAGACCGCTGTCCCAGGGGCACCATTAGACCAGCGGAGGGCAGCTATGGATGCTCCGTGTATGTTGAAGCTGCATAATAGGATGAGGCGATCATCCTTGTGCTGATGCTTTCAACTCACAGCTCAGGAAACCCAAGGTCAGCATCACACCCTAGTTTTTATTTATTTATTTTTTTTATTCTAAATCCTCCTGTGTCACTTTGAATCCTTCTGGCTATAGAAGCTGGCGACAACTCTTCAAAAAACACATACTTACAAAAGCTGTAAGCTCTACTGCATAGAATGAAAGACTGAATTATGGTGCTATGGCAACACAAAGCAGCAGGTGCTGCAGAGAAGACTGAGAGCAAGTTAACCTGATAGAGCAGAGAGAAAAAAAAAAAGAAAAAAAAAGAAAAAAAAAGGGACTCGGGTGAATGTCAGAATTTCAGACCACGGCGGAAATGGGAGCGGCTCCTCGTGTTGGTTCATCCTCGAGGAGGGGATATGGAAATATTAAATATGCAGGAGCGCTGGTGATATTTGCAGGCTGGACTGTGTGTTCTTACATGAGCAGGCTGCCAGGCGCAGACATGGATCTCTCCTCTCGCCTGCTCGGGCACTCAAAGGGGTTGCTGAACGAGCGCTTCCTCAACATCGCTTTCACCAAGATCTGAGGCAAACACAGGACGGAAACCGTCATGAGCGACGGCTCCACTTTGATTTGAAGCTGACAGAAGTAAACAATATGAATTATTTTGTTTTTGTGAGTTTGGGGGAAAAAAAAAAAAAAGACATAAAATTAGAGTCATATTATGAAAAATTATCAACATCTTTGACACAAATGTGTAGGCTGGGGATTGTGGATTAAAAAAATATGTCAGAATTTCACACATAAAAAGCTGTTGAGGGGGAGTATTATATGTTTTCCAGGCACATAGTGCCGTCTTATAGCACAATAAAGTAACCATCTTAACTTCAGTTGTTACAAAAACGATAAATAAATCAAATATGACTAATTTGACTTTGCAACTTAATGTCTTGAAATTAGGCTTCTGTCTTTTTAAAAACTCCTGCTCTTTCTGAAACTCTGCCTTCAGGAAGTCATCACACATTAACCCTTTAGTAACATTTTTACCAGCATTTTACTGAGAAGTAACTCGTGCAATGAGCTCAGCAGATGCACAGCTTCACAATGTGTGTGCTAATTGCTGCTGGCTAGTCTGAAGGAGTTGAATAAAAGAGTCCCAGGTGAGGGTTCCTCTGTGCGGTGGAAGCTTGGATCCTGTAGTTCGGGGGAGGAGCTGTGCCTCGAAGGCGGAGCTAGGTCCACCCAGCCGTTTTGTACAGCTGATTGGTCACCATGGGAGATTAAAGGATTTCTCCAATAAACATGAACGAATCAAGGAAACACTCATAACATGATGCAAAGCTCAAAAAAGTCAATTTCACTTAATACTGCCCGTTTAAAAACCCACTCAACAATACAAACAGGTGAATACGATACATAAACAGTAAACAGAAAGTTCAGATAAGATAATCTGTTACACATGGCTGTAAAACACACAGGATGTTCTTCTGCGTGCTACAGTTACTGGAAACCAGAGTCTTTTTCTTTAAATTCTCCGGCTGCACTCCATCTGTTTCTTAAATGTTTCTCAAACCTCTATCCATTTAAATTAGTTACTATCCAGCTATAAATCTCCCCATGCTTATATTTACAATTGTCTCCAAAGCAAATGGAGCCACGTTGTAGAAGACCAGTGCTATTCGCAACACACAGATTGCGTGCTACGTATAGTCTGCTGATGGCTGTTATTTATGACAGCAGTTGAGGCTGTGGGAGAAAAGTGATAGTTAGAAAGTTTATACTTCTCAAAAAAAAAAAAAACACACCAAACATCTACGTCGCTTAATAATTTAGAAGAACCACACTGAACGTGATTCCTCCATCATGCAGTTTTAAACTACTTAAAGTTCTGAGGAGAGCAATGATCTTGTTAGGATCTGAAGCTTTTCTTTACCTCTTTGGTCCCTTCGGCAGCTGCTGTCTTTGTGGCCAGTAGGTGGACAACTGCAACCTGGTGCAAAGACAGGCAAAACTTCCTCCCGCTTGCTGGACGTGATTCATTTGGTGCAACGTGAAACTCAGAGAATCCATATAAATTTGGATTTGTTTACACACCAGGAGAGTGATTCCAGCTGATACGGTCTTTGAAACATCCGCACAGGAAGTCATCTGGGCTCGAATTCTGTCTTATAAAAACACTCTGTCCTGCTTCTTAGCAAACTCTCCATGTGTCTTAATGACTTTCTGTACTATTCTGTAATTCTACTGCTCTTTTTAACCTCGCTCAGATTAGAAAAGGCCAAGGCGATGTTATGTTGCTGCTCTTGGTCACATTTCTGCTGAAGACCAGCGGTGTTTCTTACCACAGCGGAGAGGCTGGGGACAAACTTCACAGAGTTCTGGATGTCCTCCTCCGTCACCTCCACCATGGAGCAGTGCTCCTCCTCCAAAGGCAGAGGGTCGGTCCCTCCCTGGGTCACCCACTGGTCCATCTACACACACACGCACGCAGACAACCCCAGTAAACACTACGTATCTCACACTTGTCATTACACCTTAGTTCTCAATGGGAGCTTTTACTCCAAGTGTTATGAGACGCGTTTGTTTCATGAAGCAGAGACCTCGACTGATTTTGATCTGATTTCTACCCAAAACATCTCAACCGTATTCTGAAACTAGATCTTTACATTTATTGCTTGCAGAAACGTACCCCAAAGCATTCACTGCTGTTATGTGTAGTTAGTCCACCAAAGTCGGGAGGGGCTAAATATAAAAACATTAGAATCGTTTATCGTATTTTCTGCCCTTTTCGCTAATGCACAACAGAAGCAAAACCAAAGTTATTATCTTTGGATCTAGAGTCAACACACAGCTTCAGTTACTACAGCTGGAAACTAGAGATCAGGCCTGAAATCTGGGAGTGGTGATGAACTCAGACACATAGAGGCAGTTGAAAAGTCAGTCTTCTGTCACCTGAAGAACATTTCCGGGATTAAAGGGCTAATAAGATGTACTTATATTTGGTTGCATTGAATTACTGCAACAGTGTCTTCACAAGTCTGGATAAAATATACTACATATATATACATGGTGTAAAGCACTTTGAGATGCTATAAAATTAAACTTAATTACTTTTTGATGGTCTCTCATATAAAAATCCAATTACAATACATTTGTGGCTCTAATGTGATAAAATATTGCAGAAATATCTAGTGTTAAAATGGTATATATATAGTACACCTTCTGAGAGACGCGGTTTGAGGCCATCTGAGGTATGAACCAAGTACAAGCTGCCTGTCCTATAGCTCGTCTGTGGAGCGCTCGGTTCTGATTGGTCATCTTCAATGAAAAACATGGAAATGTCAAAGGAAAGCGTCGTGCCTCTCAGTGCTTCACCGCCTTTCATCCTATGTTTCTCTGATGTGTGTGTGTGTGTGTGTGTGTGTGTGTGTAGGGGTGAGTGTGTGGATGTCTCTGCACAAGGACACACATGATATCTAACAGGCTCATTATCTCCTTTTCCATAAACACAAACAGCGTCTCTGGTGAGAAAATGACTCAGCGTCGTCGTCGGATTGTGTCATGGAAACATGTTGAGGGGCGGAGCGAGGTATCTGCTATCTGCTCCGTCCGTGACCGGCCCCTGGATTAAGACTGACTCGGTTTTTAGCCCACAGGGACACACGGCTTCCATCTCGCCCTCACGCCAAGCTTAACGAGCCCCACTGTTCACGTGACGGCAAGTTGGAGGAATCGAAAGCCAACATGCGGAGGTAAACGACCCCACGCTGAACCCGCAGTCTTTTCACATGTCTGAACATCGACTACCGCGCCGCGTGCCACAGTACCTTGATCTCAGGAATGGTCATCCTGGTGTCCGGGTTCTTGTCCAACATCCGCAAGATTAACGTCCGCAGCTCTTCGCAGATGTTGGCTCTGCCATGAAGAACGAGAGTCGGTCAGGTCTTTGGACACTGCTTCGTTTATCCGCACACGCTGAGGTAACAGACACTGCAATCACCCGACATCGTTTTTAAAACGGCTCCGGGTGTTTTTCATCATTTTATGATTGAATTATTAACACTGCATTAAGTAGGTATAATAAAAGCCGGTGCTTAATTAAACCAGACTGGGAACTGCACTTTATCAACCAGCACTTAAAAATAAGCACTCTCCTAGATGTTATTTAAGCTGCAGAAATCAAATATACTATTCTACATAAATTCAGCTGTAATAGGAGCATCAAGTATTTACATTAATAATTAAGATAATTACACATTAGATTAAACAAAATTGAAATGACCATTTGAAAGTAGACAGAAGAAATAATCATGGCTACTCTAAAATATTGCCTTGGTAAACATCAATCCTTCGATTTAGGGTTTCTATAGATAATTAGAACAAACAATAAAGGTAAACATTTTATTACACATCAGCTTACTGACTATGTAACAAGACAAATTATTTCTCAATTATTCACAGATCCATTTCTCAACTATTCGAAACACTCTTGCTAACTTGCTACTGTTGCAGTGGTTGTAGAGAGCCGTCACCAGTTAGATGTCAATTCGTTCTAATGATTTATTAGTGGAAATGCTTTATGTGTCCATAATCATACTTTCCCTGCAGGCACATCATTGTGGGGTAATTTCTAAATCAAAAAATGTAAATTAGCTATTGAATATCCTCAATAAAGTGCAATGTTTTTCCTTAGCTATTAACACAATATTTAAAATACTTCATACCAAGAAATAGTAAGTAATGATGCAGTACAGTACTGACCAATTTAGAGATTGATTGACCCTACCCAGGCAGTCTGGAAATCAAAACTGAGAAAAAATGAAAGCGAGGTGTTTAAAAGTTAAATCAGAGGTAGCAAAGAGACGTGAGAAGCTATTTAAAACCTTTTTTTTTTCTTTAATACGTAGAGACATAAATAGGATTCATTCAGGCTGCAAGAAAGCAAGAGAGAGCAAAACATTCTGCAGATATCAGATAAAAAAAATTATTTTCTAGGGAAAACTCGGGATGTTTTTTGTAATGCCAATGATGCTAACTTTGCTAATTTCTAAATTAAGACTCTGAAGATTAAACTAAATGTCAAACATTTATTCTTTGCCTTACACTAAATCCTCTCTTGCATGAATATATACTTATGTTGCCTCTGCTCATAATATGCACAGTATACACATATTGTTCTTAAAAAGAAGATGAAAGTAGCATGTTCAAGCTTCACAAAAAAAAAAAAAAACGGGTATCGGAAATCGGCCAGTGCATCTCCAATTGTGATTCCTCTAATTTTAAACATTAGAATGTTACTTTTATTATATATTTAAAAAAGGGCTCATCAATTAATTTGTAACAATTTTAATTCTAAACTCAGTTTATCCAAACGGAAATGACTTAAATTAAACACTAAAATTACTAACGGCTTCAATCCGTAACAGCAGCCTGCGTTTTCCCAACGTACGTGACACTGAAAGAGGAGAATGTGACAAAAACGATGTTCATCAGCAAACCTAATATCCATCATGGTGACAGTGGCTTGACATTATTTGTACAAACGGCCCCATCACCGCTCAGAACAAGGCGCCATTAATTGTTATTGATTTTTATAGCATACAAATGACGCGATTACAGTCTGTGTGGGAGGACGGGCGAACCTAACGTAAGAGCTTCCTGCGCAACCCTGATTCCAGTAAGCATGGCGGTTCCTTATTAACAAAATAACACTTTGTTCTAACACAGAATATAAACGCCTGCCACGTTTATATTTTATCAGTCCGTTCGCTCTGCGCACGCTCAGTACGTGGCTTCACGTGTTCTCTGACTAAATCACCCAGGAAGACCTCTGTGCTTTACTTCACCTTTTACCTGAAAGAAAGATCAAGGAGGCACCGCAGCTTGTATGTTCCCACGCTACTGTTGCAGTCTACACGCATGTTTCCTCTCTTTCATATTACGGTTGTTTTGATTTGCGTGTGTGTGTGTGTGTGTGGGGGGGGGGGGGTTATTGCAAAAAAAACAGAATAAGAGGTACAATAACAGCACAAAGTGGACAGAAAAGGTGTAATCAACTCCACTATTTTCTCTAAAAAAGGTATGAAAAACGGGTGGAACAATAAAAAAAAACAAAAAAACTCACGTTTCAGGAAAATCCACAGGCTTGGTCTTTATCTTGTTGTGCAAAGCCAATATGTACTCGTCAATAAATGGGCACTGCAGGTGGAGGAGAACAAAAACAACAACAGACAAAAAAAAACAGGAGTGAAATCCACAATGCAGGCTGCCTGAATCACAGCTCTGGCAGGTACAATCTGCCTCTCCGAAGACGGAGCAGACAAATTACAGCTGCAGCAATCAGCCTCAGGTGTTCATTTAAATGAACGAGCGCCGCATCAGACGCAGAGAAGGCGGCACGCTTTGTTCCCACAGAGGTGTTGCTACAGAGGGAGACGGCTTTCGCTGTTACAACGCTGCCTAAGTAAGCGAGAGACAGAACGTGTGCACACTTGCCTTCCCAAAGACGAAGCAGTACAGGGTGATTCCCATGGCCCACACGTCCAGTGCCTTTAAAACAGACAAACAAAACAGGAGTTTAATGCAAATGTGAGCTACACCGACTGGAAATCACTCACAGGATTGAAACCTAACGGGAGATTTATGGAACGTCTTATTGTTTTATTTTGGGGCGTCTTTTTCAGAAGCCTTGAAGATGGATTTGTGCTATTATTTAGCAGAGAGACTAGCGGAGCCACCGCACTCTTTGTCCCTCTGCCTTGGTTTTTCTCTACAAGTAATCCTTAGAGCTCGGGTAGAGCTGTAAAAAAAATAAAAAAAAAAGAGTAAATTTTTTTTTGTTTTGTGAGACATAAAACGTTTAAGATCACCCGGCTAATTTTGATCTCAGACAAAGACTAACTGGAGTAAATTTACTAAGAAAAGAAAAGCTTTCCAAACTAACCTGACCTTGAGTTGTTTTAAATCAGTCATCTTCCTCAAGTCCCCTTCTTTGATTTAGGTACAGATACTGAGCAGAGTTTAAATTTACGGGCCGAGCCCAGGCAGAGATTTGGACCGGGGTTTGGGACAGAGCTATTCGTGCCGCATTTAAGGTAAAGTCAGACGAGAACGAACGATATAAAGTTGTGTTGATCTACTTATTATAGCGCAACTGGAGGAGCAGGTTGTTCACTCTGTCGAGGAAATAGAGAGAGGAAGTGGGGTGCAGAAGTTAATCAGACTAACAAGCACAGCTGCACCCTGCTCCGCTCCCATCAATCACACATCCCAGAAGAAATGCATCTGACTCACCCTGCGATAAAACAGGCAACCAGATGGAGCTGGAAGACGCTGAACAAAAGCTAAAAATGGGAGAAGTTCTCAATAACCTGCAGGGCTCGGACATGTTCGGAGTCAGAGTGGACGTTTTAGATGTGATTTGACCCCCAACACTGACGGGGACACACTGGTTTTCCAGCTCCGAGGTGGATTTACATGAACATTGTCCTGGAGCTTAAACTAAGTGTGCTTTTGGGTTTCAGGTCAGAAACTGACATCCTGCTTTAGCACTCCTTATTCCATCAATTACAAGCAAGTCACCTATTCTATTGCGCTCCTATTCTGAAATAAGTTTCCAGTCAGTCAACCAAATATTTTCACAGAAGGGGTCAAAATCGAGCGAAATGCGTGCATTATGTTCCTGGCCTTGAAACGTGTTTAAATAAATTAAATAAAAGACATTTCTGATTGTTGAATCTTTCTGAAAAGGCTTCAGAATGTTTTCCGGACTGAAACATGGCTGTTTCTCGTTTCTTCAGCTACGTCAGACTGAGCCCCGATGTGTTGCTTGTTGAGGCTTTTCAGATTACCCCATGTTGTCACAAGATCCGTTTCAGTGGTTTGTTGATTCCGCAGCTTCGGCGCCGATCAGACCTGCGCACGTCTAATAGAACTAATATAAAAACGTGTTTAACAGTTAAAATTCATGGCATTGCTCGACTTTCTTTTTCACATAGAGTCAGGTTAATTCATGCAAATATTTAAATTGCATAACGTTTTTTTTTTTTTTATTTAATAAATAAAATCAATATTTGAAAACTGATTTTTGCATTTATTCCGGTTATCGTTGCCTGATATTTAATTTTGTTGATGATTTGAATCATGCAAGTTTGACAAAAAAGCAAAGGGAGTGACTGAGAAAATAGTTTTTTTTGGGTTGTTTTTTTTTCGCAAGACGTGATTAAAGCACCCTCTCATTATCTACTGCAAATTGAGATAGCGTTAGATTCATCATGTACTTCTGGGAATGAAGCATAAAGGGCTTTAGTGACATACAAGTGTTGGATATTATAAAACTCACTTCTAATTTTTACACCCCTTGGAAGAAAGGCTCTTCTTTATCAAAACCTGAGAGAGTGCAATAACAATCAGGGAGGAAGAGGCACTCGGCCCCTGAAAGCTTGACAAAACAGCCGACTGAAGCACTTAAAGCGGCTCTTTTACCCTGGTGGCTTTTTGTCTGCAATCAAATGTTCTGTTCCGGCTCCTCTCTAATGGACATGCACAGCCCTTCTCTTAGGTTTTATGGAAACCCACAGGAGGTCGGAGCGAAGAGGGAGGCGGCTGTACAGGAGCAGGAAGTCAAAACCGACCGCATGGATTCAGCAGGGTGACTTATACAGATTAACCGCTTTGAGTCTGGAGGCGATCGCGTCCACATGTTGGCAGAAAATGTTAAGTCTATTGAAAAAATTCAAATGTGGATCAGAAACTGATAATTATGATAATTTGAAAAATATTAGGAAGCTGTTGAAAACGTAAATAGAAGAGAGTGAGGTATCTGAAATGCATTTTTTTTTACTTCATATTGCATGAGAACATATACACAACTAATCGACGGAGACTTTATAATGTAACTTTATAATATAAGAGAAAATGTGAGGGAGTTCAAGGAGTTGAAGACATCTGCAAATCGCTGTTTTGACACTAGAATATACACAATGAATGTATGATAATTCATGTTTAACTTCATTGGATTACACCAGCTGACTTCCTGTTCAGCTGTCTGAGTTGTGCTGCAAAACCCATGAAAAGGGACAAAATGACTTTAGCTCCCCTGCACTGGTTTCTTGTCCTTTCAGAATTGGTTTAGGCCCTACCTTTATAAATTTAAAGCTCTTAACACCCCCCAAAAAATGACATTACAAACAGATCAGAGACTGTTCAAAAACACTGTAATCTACTTCTAATAAGAAACACCATACACCCCCTAAAAAAGACCCAAGATTCAGTATTTGTCGACGAAAGCTTAAGCCTTTCGAACTCCGCTCCTACAGATCTTTTAGAAAGCCACATTTAAAATTTAGGACTAATTTCTAAACATATTTAATTAAGTATTTGCGGTCTTCATTTAAAGTTCTCTTTCTCTCACGTTCCCTTCAGAAGCAGTGGGTGGTTATTTAAATTTACCATGAAAGTCAGACTTATTAACCCAAAAATGACATCCAGAAAAAAAAAAATAGATGAAATAAATAAATTTTGACCCAAGCGCACACACTTCAAATCCACCGACTCGACTCACTTTCCCACTGAAGCTCTTGCACTGCTCTGACAGGGTCTCTGGCGCCATGAAAGCAGGAGTCCCTGCGGTGCTGGACAGCAGAGCATCGTTGCCCTCGAACTGGTTGCTCACTCCGAAGTCGGCTATCTTCACATGGCCGTCGTCTCCTAGTAACAAGTTGGACGGCTTGATGTCCCGGTGGATGATCTTCTGGTAGTGCACTGAGGAGAAAGGAGGGGAGAAGTTAAAGAAACAGTCCCGACAAAATCAAGCAAAAATGCATCTGGTGTGTAATAGTTCGATGATTCGGCTTGAGTCGTGATTACACTACGGGGGTTACGCCATTCCCTTAAAAACCACATTTCATTTCTTGTTCAAGTTTATAGAATTTTTTTTTTTTAAATCCACCAAATAGTCTGCCAGAGTGTGCATGAAAAAGGTCATGTTTTTTATTAAAAATGTTAAATTTTTCCCAATGCTAATTTGCAGTTGGCAAACACCATTTGGTGGGCACTCAATTGTTCATATGAATAACCCAAACCAGCTGATCAGAGACACAAACAAAACAGACGATTCTCCACGAAAACACGCGAAGCAAACGACACCACGAAACGGCTCCGAAATAAAATCCCCTGTGATCTGACTTTGTTGTTACCATTTTTTTTTACCGTCGTGGAGCCGATGATTTGACTTGCACTTACCTGTTTACTACCCAGGCTTACCGCTCTTGTTTGCCCGAAACAAGAGCGGTAAGTGCTCTTGTTTGACGTCATTGCGCCGTTCTAAATTTAGTAGCTTGACGTCATTGCCCTGCGACAGACTGGTGACCTGTCCAGGGTGTACCCCGCCTCTCACCCGGAACGTGGCTGGTGATGGGCACCAGCAACCCTCCAGACTCCACTAAGGGACAAGGGTGTAAGGAAAATGGATGGGCGGACGTCATCGCCATACCACGATCTCCCTCATTTTAAAACTAACCAAGGTATTCAACTTCGAGTGGACCTGAGCTTCTGACCACCTCCACAGCCTTGTTTCTATCAGGTCCTTATTTTCCTGCGTGTAATCATATGCGCTTGAATGTCAGTTTTGTCCTGATGAAATCAACAATGAAGATTTGCTATTCTTTAACCACAACCCACTTGGGAAAACAAAAAAAAAACAAAAAAAAAAAAAACAAAGAAGAATCTGAAGAGGGATAATTAACAAAAGAACCCGTCAGAGAGAGAAGTAGTGATTATGTCCCAGAGGAAAGCATCGCCAGCTTTGATTGCTGCTTCATAAGAATGATGGGAGGACTGTGAACCAGGGGTCATCTTTGAGTGAGAGTTAAGTACGTCCTCAAACGTCTTCTGGAATATAGGCCCTGAACGCGTCCCTGATGGGATAAGTGGTTTCTACTTGCTGTGAGGAGATCTTCCTGAAACAGGGGGCGCTTGACTTCTCGACTATTAAATGGCGTGTAGCGCTCACGACGGTCAAATTAAAATGACGCCAGCGCCACCGGGAGCCCCGGCTCCGACTCGCGGCTAAGATTCATGGAGGCTGCAGGAGACATTTTAATGCACTTGAAGCACTAAAACTACGATCCGGAAAATTAAAGGCTGGAAAGTTTATTGTGACTGCCAGAGTTCAGCATTTATATTTCAACAAAGCAGATGGACACGTTTCCCCTACAGATTCTCCTTCGCTTATCTGCCAAACACAGGCTTCGCACCTCTTTCCGCTATAAAAAAGCATTTATACCCCGCTTTCATCTTTAGCAGACCTCCGTGCGTTTTATGGGGACTTTCAGTTCAACAGACTTGAAGTCATGGGTGTCCAGCTTCTGTCTACGGAGGACGGTCTCCTGTCACTTCTACAAGCCCCTCTGCTCCAATGCAGCTGGTTCAAGTCTGCTTGAACCAGCTGCATTGTTCAAACGATTGGAAATTGTTCGTCTGCAGACCACAATCTTTAAAAATCTCGCCACAGATTCCTCAACTGGATTTAGGCCGAGACTTCGACTGGGCCACTCGTAACTCGACATGTGCCATCAGCGGTGGTTTTAAGCTGCATTCCTCGAGGACCGGCGTCCTCCGGGAAACCTTTAGACGTCTCTCTGCTTCAGCGCACACGGCTCAGATATTAGCTCATTAGCAGAGCCTCAGCTTGACTGAACGCTAGCGATGGTGTTCAGCCTCAAGGGAAATACCTAAACGTTCCAGGGCGACTTCCATGTCCCCGCTAATGCAGAGACGCTGCACAGCCTCTTTGTGAGAGTTTTGCACATCTGCCGCAACATCCACCACAACAGGAAATCCTTCCCGCCCGTAGCGATTACCAATCTACAATGACTCTCAAATAATGAGCGGAACCACAACAACTTTCCGTCTGGAATGTTTCCTTCTTTACAGTTGAATTGGAAGCAGCCACCGCCTTGTTTCACTGTGAACATGGTGTGTTTAGGGTGAAAGTAAAACACTGGTATCGTCTGACTTCAGTCACTTATTGCCGGTGCCCAGCGATTCATGGAGGACGGTGAGGCACACTCTGGATAAGTCTAAATCAAGACGGGACAATAATAGAACAGGGAGTTGATTTCTTGCTGCTTTGGATTAAAAATGCGTAGTCTACGCATTGGACCAGCGTTGCAAATTATTATTTCCTTATTACTTCAACGTCTGCGTTTTTTTGTGGTATTTATAATGTAAATACCACATATTACATTATAATATAATGTAATATTGTGCAACTCGAGTCGAAGCTACAAAAAATGTGGACTCTTCTGACTTTTGAAGACGACCGGGTTGCACTGGATTTTCTTCAGGGGTATCAGAGTAAAGCGGGCGAACACAAACACATGCCTCTTTTTCTGATTTCAACTTGAAAGGATGATTCTTCTTCTGCTTTGTAATTATGTACAGAGTTGTGTTGGTACTAGAGGCCACATACATTGAATGAATGCATTGAAGTTCTCTGCTTGCAACAAAATGTGGAAAAGCTGAAAAGAGGTGGATACTTTTGTAGCAATCCGATTGTTCCTCGTCTGGAGAAATGTTAACGTCAGAGGAAACATTTTTTATTAACAATCTTCAAAAGACATCATGACAAGCTGTTGTCTACTGTAAAAAAAATCTGTTTTTAAAAAGATTAACTGAACTCAGATGCTTAGATGTGTTCTTCTGTAGCGTTTTTGGGAATTCAAGAAAACTTTTTTTTTCTATTGTGATCACCTTCAGGATTTAAGGCGCTGGTGAAAACTCCACACAAACCAACGTGACGTGAGAAAAAAGAAAGAAAAGACAGCAATGTCCTTTTAGATGAACAAGCTAAGTAACAGCAAATAAGTTGAATCGATCCACTACAGCGAAAAGGGCAGCTGGAGGAAAAGTGCTGGACCAAACTGTGGCTTAGCGGTGATTGGACAGACGGACACAAATGCTGCCAGATGGCGAGGCAACGGAACGGAGGCAGAGGTTCAAGAACACCTTGTTCCTTTATGCAGATCAAAGTAAAGCACCAAATAAAAACAAACAAAAAAAAAAACTTATAATCCATCAACATTTTTAATCACACTTTAGCATTATAATGTGCAGGATAACAGAAGTATTAAAACTGATGGTTTACGCCCAGGAAATGCTCTGATTCCCGAAAAATATACGCATTAAGTACTAGCAACTTTTGTCATGATTTGCAGACTTACGGTACTCAATGCCCAGGATGATGTCTCTGAAGTATTGCCGCGCTTGCTCCTCTGAGAAAGGAGTCTCTGTTGGCACCTCCATCACTGGACTGCAGATTCACACAGCCGGGCAGAAACACAAATTCAGACATTGCTTTTAAAACTGGATTCAGATTGAGGAACAAAAACAACGGGTTAACGTCTGAAGCAAAGATGAGGCGACGACACTGAATGCGATAAATAACTACCCCACCACCTCTTTATCCTCGATGCTTTCCTTAGACACACAACTTTATGATCAGACGGCAACATATGACCGGCGGACATAAATTATGCTGCATTCCGATTGGAGCTGAATCAGATCAGAAAACTGCATTTGAAATGGTTTGCATGGTCTTGAGATGATTGTGAACTGGTGCTGGATGGATAAACTGAACCGAGTTTATGTAAAAAGCAGAGGTACTGAATGTGCCGATGAAGCACTAAATACAAACGTGAATGTTCGGGTTTTTAATGCCTGTTCTTCAGGCATTAAAAAAATGCCTGAAGAACATTTTTTTAATGTTCTTCAGGCATTAAAAAAAAAAACTAAATCAGATTTAGAAAAAAAAAAATAAAGAACCGCTCGTGAAATGATTCAGAAACATCAGCACCAGACCCACGACCCCAAGCCCTTTTCTAGCCGGCTGGCTTTGGCAATAACTGTGGAAACCCCCAAGACTGTAACGTCTTCCTCTGAGGTCTGAGATGGAGGAAAATCTCCGGCACGGTGTTTAGCTTGGAGCAATGAGTGCTGCAGAGGCTGAGGATGGGATGGAGAGATGGAGGATGGAGGAAGAGACGGAGGAGGGAGACAGAAATCAGAGGACATGTTCTCTACTCACCCCTTACGCATCAGCTCAAACACTATCGGGAACAAAACAAGGGGACAACAAAGAGGACACACGTGAGGTGGAATATTTTTTACTCATTAGCTCACTGTGATCACTTCTGCCCGGTGAGGTTACATCCAAGCTTCCTAGTAGCCGTCGTCTACCTAGCCTAGATTTAGCTCATGAATAGTTTGGTGTTCAGGAGGAGAACTGCGATCTGGGAATGCTGAGCGAGGATCCCACCTACTGTGTGAACCCTGAGGTGGTGCAAAGGACACACTGGGTTCTGAAGAAATTACACAAACGCCTGTCCAATTGGCAAATGTTGCCGAGCAGAAAGCAGGTCAACTAAAGGAAAATCGGACATACATACCCATGTAGAGGTTGTCCTCCGATGGATCATCCAGCACCTGGAATATTAAGTAGGTGAAACGGAGGATGTTCAGTTATTCAAGCCAGAATCGCACATTGTTTAAAATGTGCCACGTTTAGCTTCATCAAACTGTACATTTGAATTTTTTAAAAATATATTGATGCATTAGGCAGGGACAGTGGACATTAATTAACATTCCAAAATTAGCCAAAAAGGCTATTTTTCTTCCGCTATCCACAAACAAAGAGTAGTTTGTCTCGCTGGAAATAAACACAAAACAAGACTAAGATGACTCAAAGGCACACATTTTGTGAAGAAAAATTACAATCAGTACAAACACTACATATAAACTTAAATTTCTTGTTCATAAAAAAAAAAAAAAAGAGAGTCAACTCATGTCCAGAGAATGATAAGACATCTCCAAAACAACAGAGAAAATCCTTCTTTTATTCTTTTCTTTTTACTCTTCTACAGGATCAGGTCGAGATATCAGCTCTTCTCCATCTGCTGTGGTGTTTTGGCTGTGTGGTGCATCAGGGGTCAACACTAGGAGCCCTTCTTTTCTCTCTGTCTCTCCTGCCATCCGATTCTGTTTGGAGGCAATTTGGAATTTGATTTCGTTGTTATGCTGACAACTTTCGAGTCCACGTTCTCGGTTAAAAAGTACGACTTTGTTCTTCCTTTGTTATGATGTCTAAATAAAATCAAGGCCTGGATGGATTGAACGAATAAAATCGTGCAAGTATAGAATGAATGAATGCCGCTCATCTTCACACGCATGCAGAGTTGCGTTCTAGAATAAATGGGCGGTTGTTTTGACCACAAACAGGATAACGTGGGCAGACGTTTTAATCCCGTCCATTAGGCCGCGAGCCTCAGACTGCCGCATGCGAGCTGAGCTCTGGTAATGACAGTTTTTCCACTGAGCAGACAGATTTTCTTGGATGCAGATTACAAACAGTTGGCAGCGGAGGTCAGACAGCCCAGACAGATTTCACAACGGTGGTAAATGCAAGATTTTCATGACGGAAACTGCGCTTCGTTCTGGGAATCTTCAAAGGGATTATGGATATAGTTAGCGACTCAAAGCAACGCTGTGATTCTGCTGTAGTTTTAGGTGTAGCTGCTGTTCATTAGGCCACCGCTGAACAAAGCAGTTTTATGGAGAACGTTGTAAAAATTAGTCTAGCTCTTGAACTTTCCCATTTTTTTTTTTTGCCACAAGAAAAATATTTTCTTCTAATTTATGTGATAAAAACACAAAGTAGCCTACAGTTCTGCCTTTTGAGGAAATGTTACATCATTTTAAAATTATTTCTACAGACAAAACTGAAAAATGTGGAAAGCATATTTATTTAGTCCTTCTGGGGCAATACTTTCTAGAAGAACCATTTAATGCAATTACATCTGCAAAAGGTTTCGTCTCTACCAGCTTTGCACAGGTGGAGTTTGGACTTTTTGACCACAGCTCTAAACTTCATTCTCAGTCGTGAACACGCCTTTCCGTATTTGCTATGTGGCAAATTACGAAAGAGACATTTATTGGCTTTCTTTCAACAATATCTTTAATTGTGACACTTTTCCAAAAATAGCCAGTTTTGTGGACTTTCCTGTTAACAGTTTCTGTCGTTGAGGAGCGCCTCCTGCAGGAGGTGAACCGTGAACGGTGTCATTTTAACCAGGTTGATGCCCCAATGGAACCTTTTCTGCTAGTATGAGCGCTAGATTTCATTTCAGGGCATTGCATAAAAGGGGCTAAATACTTGATTTTTTTTTAAAAAAAGGGATAAGTTGGGAGTGATCATTTATCTTATTGTTTCTCATTTATTGAGATAAATTTCTTGTTTATATAAGAATTCTGATTTATTGTTTCTACAATAAATCAGAATTATTTATTGTGGCACAATAAATTCAGATCAATGATTTTTTTTTTTTTACACAAAACTGTTCATATTTTGGAGATTTTTAATTTAAAATTTTTTTCCAATGTCAAAAAAAAAATAGAAATATGATTAAACGCAGTTATAGTGTGCAGCTTAGTGAAACAAATCACACTTCTTTATGTGGATATGTTTTTTCAACAGTAGTATTGCGTCTCCAGCCGCAATCAAGCCCTTACTAGTAGTCTCCCCCTGTCACCAGCTATTTACAAGGATATTAACCCACTTTGTGCTCTGAGTCATTCTCCTGTGATACCAGCGTTTTGTTTCCTGCTGGTCTCCACCTCCCTTGCTCCCCGTTTCTCCTCAGTTCAGCTCCATGTTCCTTCATTTCCTCCCTGCCTGGCCCTCATCAGCGTCTCTCCCCACTCCTCAGAGTCGGCCTCAGTCTCACCCCAGTTAATCAGCTGTAAATAAAGTACCGGCAAACCGCGGATCTTTTCCAGCACACGTCTCTGTGACAGATGGCAAATACAGAGGAACAGAAATCTGGTAAGAACGCAGCTGCATCAAGTGTTTAGCTTCAAGTAGGGAGCTCTATAAATGTCAGACAGAAACATCTCACACCGTTATATATTAAAACAAACCGCCAACGTGTCTTTATTTTTTTGTCTGAGATTCTTTTACAGCCTCAGGCAGACAAAACGCCATGCTGTTTCTGTATAAAGTGAGAATTTATAACTTGCTAAATACTATACTGAGAAATTAATAAACAATGGAAGCACAGTTAAATGTTAAAAGCTGAAATTAATGGCTGGTGGAAACTGAAATCTTTAAAAGTTGTAAAGCGATGGTAGATAAAGTCATGTTTTTTTTTTGTTTTTTTTTTAAACACATGACCAAATGTAGTTAACTTACATTTATGTCATTATTTTGCCATTCTCCCTTGTGCTAAATTTCGAGTGAATCCCTAATTTGCAGTCATGTCTAAAACACTGATCAAAGAGTCAAATAAAGACCTAAAATTCAATCAATCCCAAAACTTAACTCTAAACAGGAACATGCAGCTGCGCTAAAACCCAGTGGTTATCTATCAAACAGTAAACAATGTTTGATAGATATTTCAATATAGTTCATGAACCCATTCCCTTGCATATCATCTCTATATGTGGAAGGAAATAACGATTCATATTTCAACAATAAATAAAGCTTTTTTTTTTCTTTTTTTTTTTTACAAGTTAAGAATTAGCCATCTATTCATCTACCAAAAGGGTTGAAGCAAGGCGGAACAGGAGAAATTTTTATTATTTCCTGATTATGTTCTGAACTCACTCACAGACGTCCTTGTGAGCACGAAGGGTTCAGCTCAGCCAAGCGGCCTTGAGACCGACAATCCAGCCTCGAACCACAAACTGCACATGAAAAACAGACTCGCAACGGACGGCCCAGCCAACGATTTGCTGCTTCGGGGTAACGGCTCACAGTTTTCACAAAGCACAGAGCACTATTCACCCGAGTTAAACACCCTGGTAGCTGGTTTTGACTGGAACAGAGGTCAGCGCCAGTCAAGGACACCCGACACTGGAACAACTTGTTCCCAAAATTTGAAGCTGAAGCCACCAGGAAGCTACAAGGTTTGCTTGTGTCTGTTTAAATAATGTTTATTGACACGGCCTTGTGCAGGCTCTTCCAATAAGCAAGGTCTTATTTGCACAACACATTATGCCTTTTCAATGTAGCAGGAGACAAAACCATTACCTAGAAACGTCCCTTTGCAAAGCGAAATCCGTCATTTGCTTGTTGCAAAACTGCTGGTTACTGCAGTAACTTAGACTTTCAGGGTAATGACATAAAGTGTGCTTTGGGTTTTTTTTTTAATGGAGCTCTGATAAGCGCTAAACATGCTGGTGAGAACAGCACAGGCTCGTCTGTCTCTTCCCACCATCTGTGACAAATGACCAAATCACTTTCATCAGCTTTAATCTGTTCCACTTGGCGTGGGCTCAGTGTTTAAGGGGCGGATGGAAAGTATATTCATAATTAGACGAGACTGGACTGAGGTCTCCTGGGGGAGTCAGCTGGGTAGCTCTAATACAAGCGATGGGGGCCCGAGCCACAGCCCATTTTAAAAAAAAGACGAACAGAGAGAGACGGAGAGGAGGCGAGGACTAATTTTCTGCGCCCATCAGGAGTGTGAGAGAGCAAGGGTGGACAAAGGATGGAAGAGATGAGAGCCAGGGTGTTCTGTCAGAGCTAGCACACGGGCGCAGAAGCACTCAACTTTTCTTTTTTTGTTCCTGAAAACTCGGCAGTCCTGGCCCTAAATTCAGCCAAGCGAGCCAGACTGCTTCCCTACAGCCCGACTGCCCAAGCTTAACTCCCAGCAGTGCATCGGTTGCCCCCGCCATCTGGGCTGGATTGAAAACACCGATGATGCCACCAGAGAGCGGCGTGCGTCTCGAGTCACAGTCGTCGACATCAGCGATCGTCTTTCCAAAACAAAACGCCCCTGCGGAACCTGGAAGTCTGTCAATTCTCGAAATCAGACGGAGTTTATTTGCAGGATAGAAGCGTTTCTTGTCCAAGAATAAATCAACAAAGGATTAAGAAATGTGACTGAAAAATCACCCTGAAGCATATTCCGAGCTTGTTCTGCGACACCGCGGGGATTTAGCCACCTTTTCAGCTAAAATGAAAAAGCGTGAGTCACAGCACACTGAGGGGAAAAGTTATCTGAAGACAGCACAGTGAAGGATAATCCTGACCACAAAGGATGCTAAGCATGCTGCCCATGTCAACTTACTGTCATTAGAGAGGCAGATGTGAAAACATCCACACAGAACCGCTTCTTAGCTCTTCATTTTTCCACTTTAAAATTCAACTAAATGAAAACCACTGCAGAATGCGATTTAATGAGGTGGTTCAATGAGACTAAACCAGGATTCCACAGAGCTTTTGAACATGTCAAGCAATTCAAATGCATTAAAGTTGCAAATGAGGAATGTCGTGTTTACCGAACATATTACGTACCACCACTACAGGTATTATTAAACGTTACTCAATCTCATGCTACAGCATGCAAATGTTCTGTCAGCAATGGTGAAGGTTTACTGACTTTCTCATACTGAATGCTGTATGTGGCTCCAACAGCAGGGCAGACTGACCTACTTTTTGATCAGCTGTATTTACACCACTTTGAAGCACTGGCCTTCATTCCCATAGGGTCAGGCGATCATTAAAAAAGAGACAATGATATCATGGCCAAAAACATACACTATTTTGCTCCAGACAGCACATTTTACACCCCTGATCCCAACACACCAGCAATATACAAAGCATGAGCCTGATGTTATGAATGTTTTATGAAGTAAAGCACATGTAAAAACCAGCTTTAGATCAACAAACACAAGCGGCAAGATAATAAAACAGTAGAGCATCAGCTTAGGTTCTTCTGTTAGTGAAACTAGCTAGCTGTTTGTGCTAGCATGAACCAATATATTGATGTTTCAATATGCTTTTGTCTCTCAAGGTTGTTTCTCAAGGTTTTTTCTGTTGTTCTTGATTAGTTATTGCAAGTAAGGTAGAGATTATTCTTGTTGTGGTAGCTATTTTTCGAGGGCTAACCCTAAAAAAGTGAAAGTGAATAATTTAGATTATATTTTTAATGACAAATACTTTCAGTGCTAAATGCTTTTGTTCTTTAATTGGGCTTAAAACTCAGCACACCTGTACACAGAACAAGGATGTCGGTTTTATTCCTCTGTCCAACAAGTGGAGCAAAGGCTTCAACAGATCCATTTTAAACTTCTTAGCTTGATGCTGCTAGCTTAGCCAAATGATGCCTATCCAAGCCGTTGACGATGTCTTCCAGTACAAAAAAAATCCTTATGACAAAAAAAGACAAGTGAAGCAACCAATTACAAAAACAGAAGATACATACCTCCACCAGCTTGACAATGTTGACATGATCCAGTTTTTTAAGAATGGCAATTTCTTGGTAAACTCTTTCCAAGGGTCCTAAGACTTTAGGCTGCTCTCCTTGGGCTGCCTTGGGTCCTCTTGGGGGAGGGCGACCTGCAGAGCACCACACACTCCAGATTACACACAGTCTAACTTTATTGTCAAACATTTAGACAGTTTAAAAATCCTTAAAGCTACAGTATGTAACTTTCATTAAAAAAAAACAAACAAACATGTTTTTTACTCATTTGTTAATACTGACACCATGTCTTGACAGACAGAGGTTCTGTGAAAAGATCGATCTACTCCATCTGAGCGACTATTGCTGTCTGATCAAAAACAACCAATTAGAGCCAGGAGAGTCTTAGCGCTGTCAATCAACCTCTTGTACTCACTGCTAATGTGCTAATGCTGAAGGAACAACTTACCATTTCAGAAAAGTCGCTCATCCACTGTCATTGGTGGGCTTGCTAACTAACCTAGCATTCACAAAGCTAGTTAGCAGCCACGCCTTGCGCTACTTAGCAATGGGAGCACTGGGAGAAGGTAGCGTAGCTCAATTTTTTTGCACTATTCTGTCACAACGTAGTGACAGTTTAAACATATATCTAAAAGAGTATTTTTTTATAAAAGTTACATACTGCAGCTTTAAATGGAACTAACTCACGTGGAAAACCACACTGCTTCATTAACCTCTTCTTGGACAACACCTTCATGGCCTAGGACAGAAAGACGTCTGATCAAACAGCATGACCACATATCCAGGAATACATCATCAGCTCTACAACAACAGGAAAGACAGATGTATAAAAGCAGCCGGGGGGCAAAAAAAGACATTTTTAATTAGATGAAACTGCATAACAAATTCTTTAACTACTGAGGGTGTTCTACTGCGGATTTCAGCCGAGTTGCAGCACAAACCGACATCAAAGTGCAGAACATAAAAATTTTAGGGGATATATCTGCTACTCTCCTTTGCAACTGGCCAGAGACGTCTACAGCCCCTGAATCTTTAATACAAAAACAGCATTTACTGGCTTCCAAAAAGGGCCACGTCTGAGCATTCTTCCTAAAAATATATACAAAAACTGACAAAATAGCTGAAAAAGAAAAATGCAATTATTGCCAATCTTTAAGAAAATGTAAAGAAAGAAAAACAACACTGGCACATTCGTCAGCACATGCCGCCATACTGACTTGGTGATTTTATTGTCATCTCATCGGAAAGGTGGAACGTGTTCCACTTCGATAACACAAAGCGTGCTGATGAAGTGTCGCTCAGCGGCCTCTGCGGTCGTCATGGCTATGACTGTGCAGAAAGCAGCTTCGGCAGGAAGGCGGACCCTCGCCTCTACATGGTTTCCATGGCGCACAGCCTGCGTTCCTCATGAACATCCTCTTAAAAATAAAACATCGTCCGTGTCAATTCCTGAGTCAAGCTGTCTGCACTGGGAGGACAGGCTCTTCATCGTCAATATGAGACAGAATATACTCGATTTCCCAACAAAAAAATGCAAAAACATGATTAAATGTGATCTTTCCGCAGCTTAATATCAACCACAGGCTAAGGAGGTAATGTGAGTGGATTTTGGCTTCGGTCAAAGCCTGGAAGCAAGCCGAATATGCATGAAGGGTCCAGCGTGATTATCCCGTTACTGCCTCATTAAGCAGAAGATGTCCCCATCAATCACACGTGTAGACTAGATTAGGCTAGACTAGACAAATGAGACATAGAGAAATGAAAGAAGCAATCTTTACTGAGCTAAACAGAACTCCCGCGGGGGGTCTTTAAGATGTGTGTATTAATAAAGACAGAAACTACAGAAGAGCTTTGCTACCAAGACACACAGCTATTTTACTCAGTCAAAATGAACGTATTCAGTCACTTAGTGTAACTTCTTTGTAAAGGTAATTTATAACCTCACTTGGCTGTTGTTTGTAGCCCCAGGAGTGTACTATAGGTAGCTCTAGTGAATAAAAGCAGCTGAAAAACTCACTTTTCAACTAACTTCAGCTTTTACTGGTTAGAAGAAGAGCGTTAGCATAATAATGAGCCAGAGTGACCAGTGGTGGCCAATCTACAGTCTCATCGTGGATGTTGTGTTTTACAGATACAAAGCCAGCTTTTTCTTGTAAAGGGCATGACATGGTGTTGTGCGATTCAACGGTACAAATGATAATCAGAACCACTGGCGTGTGAATTGTCCCCCCTCACATCATCGGTTAACAGCAGAAACCTCAAAGCTGTTAATTGCCGAGAACTGATGATGTTCACAGGCCCAGAAATCTGGGTGATTTTTTTTTTTTCGTCCTGTGAGAAAACCACTCGCCTTGTTTTAGCTGAACAAATTGCCGTTTCTCAGAGAGACCTAAGCATTTTATAGGTTTCTCACGATATCTTATAACTAAATGCCATCAGGAATATAAGAATAAACTTCCATCCTGTTGAATTGGCAACATTTTCCAACACATCCAGTTTTGACCCATTCTGTGGTTGAGTTTGACAGCCCTTCAACTCGAAGCTCCTTCTCTCAACTAAAATGCTCTATTTGTGCCATTAATTTCCACAGTTGGGTGCCATTATGCTGCTTAAGAAAAGGGAATGATGAAATTAATGGAAAGTGACTTTTTTTTTTCATTTGTAAGTGAGATTTATAGTTTTCACTTTTTTCCCCCTCGACCTCCTTTCTTTTGGAAACAAAGCAAACCTCAGGAAACGGGTTAAGACGCAGTAGTATGCCTCATTATTTACTTGTCTTAAAGTACAGTTTCTGAAGGCCACAGCTTTAGCCTCATGGTCAAGTTTTTAGTATATGTGCATGTTTTTGATCATGCCTGAAAGAAAACGCTGATGTACCGGCCCCAAAGAGATTTACACATTAGTTGCACTAATGTGTAAATCTGGAAAAGCAGACAGAGTAAAATATCTCACCAGTTGCGCCTGCTTTTGCAGTTGTTGTTTTTTTTTCACCCACATATGGGAAATTTCTGAATTCCCTGTAAAATCCAGCTCTCCGCACGACGAGCTGCTGCACGTCTGAGCAGCTCTGTCGTATCGTAATCATAATCAGGAGTCAAAGTTTGTGGAATAAAGATCTTTTTATGCCTTCAGGGCTCGCGTATGCCTTTACATAACCGCTTAGCCACCGACACTTCTTGCGTGTTTATAAGCTTGAGTTTTCATACCGAAAACCGTTCAGCCGTGAGCTTCTGCTGGCCGCAGTTCAAAAGTACATCTTAAATCCATCCAGAGTTGGCAGCTTAAGACGACGTGACTCACCGAGAGGCTTTCATTGTTGCTGCCGCACAGGACAGCTGAGCTATGTTAAGGCATCAAACGGCTTACATCTGCAGATCGCTTTGCTTTCCAAGGGAACACATTACCTTGATGGAAATGGCGAAAAATGACCTTGCCCTGCTGCCTTGTATGCATTGTCGACCGACCTCAGCGCAGCAGGTGTACAAAGCAAAAGCAGCAGGGATATTTGAAGAAAAAAAAAATATATATATATACATATATATATATATATATATATATATATAAAGATGCACTTCAAATGCCACCAGTTTTTATTTTAGGTTCAAAAAAAGTTATACAGCCAAAGGAAATAAAACTCAAAGCTAGGCTACGGGGTAAAAAAAAAAGAAAAGAAAAAAAAACACAATCAATAGCAGCGATCTTCTGTCAACAACTAAAGGTGAAGGTTTGATGACGACCACAAAGCAACCGGTCTGTCTACGAAGCTTTTCCGAGACACAAAACCAGACTTACATAATGTTTGTCGTCATCTTCGTTGTAGGCGAGCTTGACCACGCCATAGGAGCCCTACAAAACAACAACAGCAAAAAAACTGTCATTAAATACAGACCTATACAAAGGGGACATGCAGCGATCGTTACTTGAGCTCCACATTTCATTTAAACCCACGAGAGAGACTGCTAAGATTTCTAAAGCGTCGCTTCAGAGAGCAGACGGTAGCACCGTACTGACAGAATGTTTACAAGGCAGCGCGGCTCGTATTCAGAAACGACATTTTTATTCTTTGGCAGCTCAGAATGAGCTCGTCCCACACAGACAAACACGCACACAAAAGAAACAGGTCCTTTTCCGACATGTTTCCTTCTCAAGAAACATGTCAGCAGGTTTTCTGGCAGGTTTAATAGTTTTGAAATTTGCTACAAATTGCACATATGTATTTGAAAAGTAAATGACCTTCTGACACAGATATTTCCATCAAAAGCACCAAAAAAAGATTTATAGATGCTTCGAGCATATGAAAAAAAAAATATATAAAAACTCTTGCATTGGCGAGGTCATGCTTTTAGTCGGCGTGATTATGAAGCGTGCTGAAAGCAAATTACGTAAATGTCCTTGGAAAAAGAAAATGCACAATTTATGTTTGTTAGAAATTACTTGGAGGAATTAATGCAAGCAGTGAGATACTAATAAAATAAATGTTGTGCTTTATTGTGAGAGCAGAATAAATATAACAGTTGGTTGGCTGAAAAACTAATTTCAGCATTAAAACTTGATTATTTATGTTGCTTCAATCGGCAGACAATACGTCTCCACTAAAGAAAAAAAAAAAAACATAACACACAACCCAGCGCAACATCTTTACAATAACGCTTTGAAGAAACTTGGATAATATGAGTTAAAACCAAATTTTATTCTCCTTTGGGATTATTAACGATTTTCTTTAAATAGAAATGAATTGAAAAAGGAGAAAATAAGGAGAACTTGCAAGTTTATATCACTGAAGCACAGCCCTAAAAGCCGGTACAAACTTTCTAAGAACTAGGAAATGTATTCTCTCTGCATTTGAATTTCTTATGAAGTATGAAATATGAAATGTGTTGTTGTTGTTGTGGCCCCCTTGACAAAAACTATTTTCTTTGTACTTTTGGGGCAGGAGGCATCTGACATTAAAAACAAAACGTACATTTTTGCAAATAAAGTTAGTATTACGAATCAAAGGCAACTCTAAGCTGGTGTGTTTTAGCCTGGATTTAAAGGAACTCATTGTTTCTGAGTCTTTACCTGGTATAGAGCTTGAAGTGATCGTGTTATTTTGGGTCTAAAGATTGAAGCTTCAACCGTTAGCTCCGACCCTGCACATTCACTCTCTAAGGCAGCGATTTTACTGTACGAAATGATTGCATATCTTTAAACTGTCTGTTTTTAGCTGTATTTAAAGAACAATCTTTATGGCACTTTTTTTTTTTTTTTTTTTTTTTTTTAAAGGTTTGACATTTATGGGAAGGGGAGGAACAAAAACAAAACAACCTCACCTTTCCAATCTCACTCTTCAGCTTATACTGGTTCAGCTGGATGCAATCCTGGAAGGAGGACAGAAGATGGAGAGTTAATTATTAGCGTTATCATCCTCTGCAGAGTTATTATTTGCAGCATCTCAGCCAAAAAAAGTAAATAAATAAAATTGTTGGTACAGAGAAAAAGAAAATAAAAAAAACACATTCCCCCTGGGTGAGTGTGTCTCCACGTGCCCTGCAAGTCATTTACTTCTGAGACGCACAAAACGAAGCAGTCTGTAGTTTCTGTTTACTGTCTGCAAATCCATTAGAGTGCTACTGCTTAAACGGCTGATTTGCAGCTCCATAGCAACCGTCGCTCCAGCACGGAGTCAGCCAGGGCCGCGGCAGCGCAGAGCAGACCACAGCGGGACACAAGGGGAGGAGGAAGAGGGAGGAAGAAGAGGAGGCCAGAGGAAAGGTGAGGGTCTGGTGGTGGTGGTGGTGGGGGGGTGGTATTTTGTCAAGAGGTTAGTGCTGAGAGTGCAGGACTGCACGGTAACGAGCAGAAAGTGAGCAGGGGTTTTCTGACTGAAGAAGGAACTGTAGAGAGACGGGGCTGAAAGCCTGGAGCGTTGTTTACAACCCTGGTCCTCAAGGCACACTGCCCTGCATGTTTTAGGTATTTTCTTGCTTCAGTCCAGTTGATTTCAGTTGATGACTGATTAACAGGCGTTTGTTGAACTGCAGTCAGTTGTATCAGGCACATTAAGGCAGGGAAACCTCTAAAACATGTAGGACAGTGTGCCAGGTTTGGGAAACACTGTTTTACAGGATGAAGGCTGGAAGGTGAGCACAGAACTCAAAATACTCATGATCTGGAGCCAGCAGGCAGCGTAGCTCGTTTGGCAAAAATGTCAAATTTAGATGGATTGTTAGTCTGGCTATTACCTTCTTATGAAATTCTGCTCCATTCAAATTTCACATCAGAGCACAATCTGGGCTTTCTCCCATTCACTTGGATTCCTCTGGTAGAATTTCAACTGGGCCGATCAGCGAACAGAAGACGTTGTAAACAATGACGCTGTTTTAGAAATGTAGCTTGATTGTAGTTTTAGCGATGGCAGCAGAGGAAGTGAACCAAGTTGGTCGGTCCGTTTTTGGCCACATTTCCAAATATCGAGCCAACATTAACAGCTGTTCGGCTCAAGACTTCTCCGTTCGCAGAATGCGGCGCCGAACAAACAGAAATAATGGCATGTTGACAACCGTCAACATCCATGTAAATTTTCACGCCCAAAAGTAAAAAAATTAAAATAAAAAAAACATTTAAGGACTTTCAACAATGGTGTCTTTTTATGGCTGCTTTCAAAAACTTTCCAGGGCCTTTAACATTTTTTTTTTTTTTTTTTCAAATTCACAAGCTTTCAAGAATTTAAAGGACTCATGAAACCCTGTATGTAGTTTTCTATGGCTGAGAATAAAGCACAGGAGTGAAAACCGAATAACATAGCACCTTATAACAGCACTGCTTTGATTGGTTGAGGAGAGATGAACAAGCTGAGGATATAAAATGTAGGAGAAAAAGGTGGAGGGGGGTTGTAGACATGGTGCTTCACTTAATACTCAGACAAAGCATTCAGAAAGTCTTAAGTACATCTGACACATTAAAATGCTTCTCACACAAAAATCCAACCCTAGTGCTGTAACGTGACGCTGGGGATTTTTTCCATCTTTTGCTTTAATGTCAGACAATCTCTTTACTTTAACACTGAAGCCCCACATGACTCACGGGAAGCGCAAGCGCTTTCCACATTTTGTCGCGTTTAAACAGCAATCCTCCACGCATTTCATTAGGATTTTATGATATGCGCCAACACAAAGTAGTGCTTATTAGTGAACAGGAAGGAAAACAACATGTTGTTTTAACACCGTTTAAAAATTAAAAGGACCCGCTTTTTAGCCCGCCTCTATTCATATGATTTATTTCAGTCTGGAGAGACTCAGACGGAGAAAAACAGCTATTAAAAGGGTTTATTGACATGAATGAATTAAAGTTCTTTGGCGCTCGGACCCCGGTGGAAGACACTGCGCTGTGAAATGCAATGAGCTTGGATGAGCATTTCCGATGCCGACTAGGGAAGTCGTCCTGTACACTGGTGATGGAGGTCGGAGAAGGATGGAGGCCTGGAGAGACAAGAGCCTGGAGGTGGAGAAGGGGCGGAGGGGGGTTGAGCATGGCTGGAGGTCCTCATAAGCGGGAGCTTGCTAAGCAATAGGTGAAGGTGGGGGCTTGGCCCGACACTGATAGGCTGACGGCAGATGACAGCTTCCTTTGTTTTTTATGAAACGCACTGAGAGTTTGAGATATTTTTCTACATCTGGGGAATAAACTGTTACAAATATTTATCTTTTCAGAACATAACCTAAAAAATACAAACAACCCCTTTAACACCGTCTGGGTCAAGACGTTCCAGAGCCGACTTTTGTTCCGCAGTCCTACTACAATGTCTTCCCTCTAAGGTTCTGGCCTGCTTCTCTGATTAATGATCATTATATTGATACTTTTAATCAACATCGTGTTCTAGGAACATTTCTCTGTTAATTTCTTAAGCTACAAACAAAAAATATAAATAAATTAGTAGCCAGATTCAGTAGTTTCAACCTGCTAAAAACACAGTACTCCATTTTGCTCAGACTAAATGTTCGAGAACATTTTAAGGCATGTTTGATGGATCAACGATGTGCCCGATTGTGCTACTGTGCAGGCTTTCTGCAGACGGTTGTACCAGCTCTGCTGTTGGGGCTTCAGAAAATACAGCGAAAACATGAATCTGTGTTTGACGTTTAAATCTAGTCGTTTAAATCGAGAGTAAAACTATTTCTTACTTGGTCAGAATGAAATAAAAACTGAAGCAATGTCACATCTGGAGCGGAAAGCAGATTTATCACTGTTTAAATCGATGTTTGCTGTACAAACGCAGCAACCTCTCCTTCCATCGCTCCATGTATGGACGGTGCTACACTGTAAAAAAAAAATGTGTAAAAATGCCGGTTTGTTTAGTAAACGGTGGATTAGTCATATTAGTGAATCTACAGCTGGATTTCTTCTTTTGTTGTGACAATGTCACGGGGTGACTTAAGTGGCTCAGACCTCTTATTTTGTTTCTGGTCCGTCTTGTGCTCCCTTTGCCGTGACCACGTTTGGCACAGTGCAGTCTATCTGTTCCAGCAGCCCTGGATTAATCTCCTATTTCCTCTGGATTATCTTAATCCCAACTTTAATCCACTGAACAGCAAAGTTATTGTGTTTGAATTTGAACCCAGTTCCCTTTGTGGCAGGAAATGATGTGTAGACCGTGTTTACAAAGCTGGGCAAAAAAAAAAAAAAGAAAAACAGCAGTTGGGTAAGAGATGTTAGCATCTTTCTTCAGTCGGCATTATGTGGGATTATCTAAAGGTTTCTTCTGTTTTTAAGAAGAGCTGAGACCCAAGCAAATTATTTTGACCTTCTCTTACAACGAATAAAAACATTAAGCACCTTTTAAAGCTATTATGCTAACCACATATTCCCCTCAGGTTCCAAGAAAAAAATAAATAAATAAATGGAGTAATCGCTGTTTGCACAGACAGGGAGTCTGTGCAAACTTCCTCTGTAAAGTGTCATTTTTGCAAATCCAGTGAGAGAACTAAAATATAAACCGGTCCTTCGTAAAGCCTTAGTAAGAGGAGGACGGGAACGGACACGATGACAGCTCTGCTCATCTGTGGCAGCAGTCTGTTAAATTCAGAGGGGTTCCACATCCTGGCACATCTTATGCATTTTTAATGCTCACTCCGAATTGAAAAATGCAAGAGGATGATGGATATGCAGGAGACTCCTAGTGCCAGATGACACCCCTTCTACATTACACGTGTAACCAGCTACTTCTCTCCATATGCTACACAGGATTTATCCCGCTGTCAAGTACTTGAATAAACAGCTTTTGACAAATATACCTTTTTTTTTTTGGGGTTTCTAACCAGACGTTAGCTTAACGGCTTGTCGATGCTAACACAGATAATTAGCAAAACAAAGGTTTTCTGGTTCCTTTTTTTTCATCCAAACCGGATATATGAAAATTATTAGAAGAACTGATGTAACTGCCTACTTGGTGCAATGCCACAATCACAACTTCCACTATGAACCATAGTCTGAATCACCTGCTTCTTATTGATTTGTCGCCTCTATTCTTTGTCCTGACTCTGGTCTAGTACACACATCTGGGTATACAAGTACATATCAGCGCATTTTGAACTTTCATGAACACAAAAACTTATTACTTAATATCACTAAAACAAAAATGTCCGAACCAGAGAGTGAGGAAAAAATGTTTGTGTCTTTTTATTTCGTAAGCGTCTGGTTTCTATTGTAATCAGGTTCCATTTGGAATAAGTATGTATGACTGGATTGAATTTATTCGTAAATGCCTTGGGACAGTATTTCGTTGGGAATTGGCGCAATGTGAACAAACTTCCTCCTGGTCACTGGGTACAGCAATTAGCCAGCCAGAGCAGACAGAGTACAGTTCAGACCTCCAGAGCAACACTTCAAGGTTGGACAAATACTCAGGTTAGAAGGTAATCAAGTTTGCTCTTCACTGAAGGTTGCAATTTGACGAAGCTGCGTCATAGCAAGAAAACTGAAACACAACAAACTGATCGTCCATGAGGGGTAATCTCTGAGGATCAGTGAAGGTTTGTTTTTGACAGACTGCTGCTTTCTTGTCGCGCTGCAGTCAGCCGCCCACGTCGGCTGGCACCAAGGACCGGTCTGGTTCTGGGGAGCAGGGCGGTGAGATCACATAGAGGAGCTCAGGAAAGCCGTGAGCCGATTTCAGGGGTTACATTTATCCATTTCATTAAAAAGAAGTGTTGAAACTCTTAACAATTGTCTGCTGTAATTAACATGCATTCAGAGCTATTTAGCTGAAAAAATAAAAACTCAGTAAGTAGCTGTATAACAGCTCGAGTGCACTCACAATGTGTCAAGTAGCTGTGGCTGTTTGGACCGTGCACATCCTGCTCCGTTATGAACGCATCACTGGGTTTGTCGTTTCACTTTGTCGAAACGGTGAAAAGCAGGTGAGAGGGAAGGATTCAGGTCAAGTTCTGATTCTGAATGTTTATATATTTACATCACATTCATACGGTGCCATTTTATAGCACAATCAAGTAACACTTCGCTTCAGTTGTATATATCAATGTATGCATTAAAGGAAATTTGACTAATGTAATGTTTCAATTGTTGATTTTTCTGTTTGTTGCTGAAATGTGCTATACAAGTAGAATTTGATTTGATTTAATTTTTGATTCACAATTGAACGCCTTAAAATTGGGCCTCTGTCTCTTTAAGAAGCTCCTGCTCTTTCCGACACGCCGCCTTCAGGAAGTCATCAAAACATTGTTCTTATATTAACACTTTAACAGCATTCTTAGCGTTTCAGTGAGAAGTAATTTT
Source organism: Girardinus metallicus (assembly GCA_903067095.1). Classification (NCBI taxonomy): domain Eukaryota; kingdom Metazoa; phylum Chordata; class Actinopteri; order Cyprinodontiformes; family Poeciliidae; genus Girardinus; species Girardinus metallicus. Next base: position 67,100 of record CAEGAE010000240.1, read on the forward strand.
TTTTATATAATGAGTTCAGCAAACGCACAGTTCCACCAGTTGTCTGCCATCTGCTGCTGCCACTAGTTTGAAGGAGCTGAGTGGGGGTGGGCTGCCCGGCTGGAAACTCCAACTCCAAGGAGGAGCTTTGTCGAAAGCCGGTACGTTTATCACAGCTGGATGGTTGCCACGGGAGATTAAAGGATTCCTCAAGAATTCATAAAAGAGTCAAAGCGACACTCAAGGTTTGTTTTGGACTGACATTATAACATGGAGCAAAGCTCAAAAAGTGACTTCTACATAATACTGCCCCTTTTAAGTAAAACCAAAAAAGAGAAACCTTGTGTCTGACGTCGACCTTCACCCCACCTCAGAGGTTTCTATTCAGATAAACAGAAAAGTAAAAGCCTCACCTGAGAGTCTGATATGGACACCCGTTTCGACTCCACCGTGGGCCTGCGAGCCCCTCGAGGGGAGATGTGCGTGTGACCTCCCTCTGACAGATAGGTGCCCCTCTCCTGAAGGGACAGCTTCCTGCCAGACAGGTGAGGTCGCAGCACCTGGACCCTCTTGCCTTGAATGCCCTCCTGCTGAGCCTTTCCGTTCTTCACGCCGTTGGCGGACGAGCCTTCGGGGTCTTTCGTCGTCATGGCGGCCATGACGTCAGTCAGACTGCTCGTCTGTTTGGAGGAGTTGGGGTCCAGCCTCTCGCAGCCCGGGTCACTGCTCATCGCCATGGCGTCCAGAGGGGGGTGATCGTGGCGCGGGAGTACCAAGGAGCACCCAGCAGCATCAATGTGACCTGGGCCAGCCTGCGGTCCTCGGCTGAACTGGAATCAAACAGGAAATGAAATATGGTAAGAGTTTGAGCTGGGCGATAAATTGATTCAAACGATAAATCAAATTTTTCGTTTTTGAGGATTTAAATGTTGGAAAATCTGGATGATTTGCATGTTGGTACGCCCAAGGCCGCCATCTTTGTTTGATAAGCTTGTTTTACAACTTTTATTTATTTGGACTTTGAATTCAGGTCAACTCTATGACAGACTACAACTTTATTTATTTATTTATTTATTTATTTATTTATTTAAAGAATAAAGTCATAATATTACAAAAAATATTACAAAAAATATTTCTTGTACATTGACTACAAGAAATATTTCAACACTAGAGTCCAAATAATGACAATAAAAAGAAATTTTAAATGAGGAATGACGTTTTACAAGTTTTACAGAAAAGGAAATATGAAATCTTCTAAGACATCAACATCATACAATGATGTATTAGGGCCATTGTAGATTAAAAAAACAAAACAAAACCGAAGTAATACATTTTTCACAAGGATTTCAAAAATCAAAAATTTTAAAAGTAAAAGATTACTTAGAAAAGACTCCAAAATTTTGAGAATAATATCAGAAATTTTTGAGAAAAAAAAAATGTGGAAATTGTGAGAACCACACAGACTGAGCTGCTTGTGTCAGACCATGATAACTCTATCCAGGCTTTCTGCTTCTGGTAAAATTATATTCTTTGTTGTGTTAATATTATAACTATATTCTCGTACTTAAAGAAAAATTCTCATAGCATGGTCTTAGTACTCACAGAAGGGGTGACAGGAATAAAAGCCACTTTTTAAAAATATTTTCTTTCATTTGTCATTTTTAGTTAGTAGAAAAAGCGACAGAAAAAATTGATTCGATAAAATATGCTGTTTGCATAAGAATAAGTGCAAGGGATCTGCACCTGAAGGAATGACTGAAAGCTCAAAAACAAGTCTGTATTTACAAAATTACAGATTAATTTAAAACGCTCTTCTAAAATGCCTCGGTGCCCGTTGGTACCAAACTGTTCACACAACTGAAGCTCAACAAGTAAAGCTGGTCGAAGCACCAACCAGAGGCTGGAGTTTAATTAAGCGGTCTGAAGCAAATAGGAAATGTCATCTTCTTGTGTATGTGGGTGGCCTGGTGGGTCAAGTTTCCTACTGTAGACATGTGCTCATTAATTCAAACAAATGTCAGAAATAATAAAAGCAAGCCCTTTCATTGAAAAGTTAATTACACGTCATGCCTTCGGTCATGACCCGCTGTATCCCAGTGAAATGCACAATGCCAGACTGACATGAAGCTACATTAAATTTGGCTGAATAACCAAACATTTGTTAAGTGCGTTCCAGCCTTTCATATATAAAGAAAAGGACGTCGGAGGGAGAAAAAAAAAAGTAGTAAAACTCTCTCCAACGTCTGCTTCAGGTTTTGGAGGACAGAAGTTTCCGCTACCTATGTAAGCTTCTAGAAAAAAAAACCCAAAAGTGAGACAGGGAGGCTGAATGCAAGGTCACCTTGGAGATGTTCAGGAAGTGGGCCGTGTTGCAGCATGCTATTCCTGAAGTGTGTCAGAAAGGTACAGTCACACACAGCAGTGATGTGCTCCTGGATCGCAAGGTGGATTGCAGACAATCCATTCGACTGTCTTTTCTACACTCACTGGCGATATGAACTTAAAGTTTTATCACGATATTATGTTGTTACACTATTGTGATGATAATAAGAGTGACAAGAACTATTATTTACTTTTTTTTTTTTAGGTAATTATATGGCAGTGAATGCATGCCATAGCAGTAACAGCCCCACAAACACACGTGTGTCTCTTAAAAAACATTCTCATTTGTGAAGCGCTTCGCAAAACGAAGTACGATTTGTATCGCTACATTGCATTTAATCATATTTTCAAATTTATTTGATATTTATCAATGCTCTCATTGAACAAACAGTTTAGAAAATAGTACAAAATTTGACTAAATGAAGAGTTCTCTTTTTTTTTTTTAAATATAAAATTTATCATGAAGGCGATAAAATGTTTTAACATGACAAATTTATAAAGGATAAGTGATACTAACTGGACAATTTATTAGTATATTTAAACTGTTATTTACACAAATGCTCACTAAAACTTGATAAAGTGTTGAAAATTTTTATAAAAAATATAAATAAATTGATTAAAGCATGGTTCCATCAGGACTTGTATTGCTTGGTGTTGTTTAGGGCTGCTTGATAGTGGGGGAAAAAGGACATTGTGATATTTCCATATACTAGCTTATTTAGTCTTATGATCTTGCAACAATACTGTCGGATCCTATTGTTGAACAAACCTTAAAACCATGCCATAATCAGCTCCGTCCACTATTAGTTCTGTAAACGGTGTGCTGCAGTGTGACGCATTAAATTTGTAGTATGAACAACTACGCAGACAAAATCCGATTTCAGCAACAACAACAAAAAATAAAAAATTAACAAAAACAAAAAATACAGTGCTTCATTTTCCACCGTTACCAAAAGACAGACAGAAAGAAAAACTGCACTGAGTCAAAAGCTCTGGCCTTCAACCGCCCCCGTCGCCTACGGGCTTTCTGTACATAAACAAATCCTTGAAGCATCCGCCATCACAATAGGAAGCGCCGCATGACGGGAAGTAAAACCATTTAATGACATCAGTGATGCAACCTGACAGCGACTCTGTTGGCTCATGTGACAAAATGGCAGCTCTCGTCCATTACTCAGACAAGTTTAATGACTTCTCATGTGGGGAAGTGCTCGTCAGGCGTCAGGGCCACGATGGCCCTGCGGCACATGCGCACATCAACATTCGCCCGATTGGGTTTCCGAATGGCTGTTATTTAAATGATATGCATTGCAAGAGCAGGAAGAGTCGTTTTTAACCACCTGCGGCGAGGGGGAAGTGCATTGTCTGCGTCCTGACTCATTTGAACGACGACAAAGAGGAACTGTCATATTTTGCTAATTCTCATCCCAACTGGTGATTATGCATCTCCTGAAACGGGCTCGCTCTCTCTCTGTTGTGGTTCCATTCAGCGAGCTGCATGTGGGAGCAATATCCTGGCGGCGGTGGGAGGCGGAGGAGAAGTCCTGCTCTGGTTATTAATTTTAGCTGCACTGAGACTTTCTATTGGTTTACACAAGCACATTATGCTGTTTTTTTTTTTTTTTTTTTTCCATTAGGACTAATATTTCATCTCACATGGGACCTTTTGTGTATTTGCAGCTTCAATCCATCTTGTCAGATAATTGTTTTTCAGTTGAAATGGACCGGCTGTGACGCTCGCTCCGTCCCAACGCTTCACCGAGGCTCATAGAAAGTATCCGAGTTTGGTCGTTTACTGCAGTGACTTTCTAGATTTTACATAAAAAATAAAAAAAAATAAAAAAAAAACTGAACAAGCAACTTCTGTTTGTTTATTTTGTTTTAATATGAGGTGATTAAACTCTACCTTCTGCATCAGTTCCACGCCAATCCCCACAGTTTACAGCTCTGGAGTCGAGCCAACAGCATTTGTTGGTTTGCAGAGCAGATTCACCTCAAGCTTTGTATTCTTTCTTCTAGAGCTCTTGAAAATGTTCCTACTGGCACACAGCATGTAGCAAACAGCAGAGACAATTACAGTAAGAGAGATGAATGGCCTGTAGCCATGAGAGATAAATTGATTTGGTTTCCATTTATGAGCCACTTTTACAACTAACCTGCTTTCAATCATCCTTTGGCTGTGTGCTGACATCAAATCCAGCCATCCTGGTCCAAATTATGGTTTGAAATGCTTAACTACAGCAAATAAATCAGTTCAGATCTGGTAAATAGAAAGTATATCCTCCTTCTATAATAAAGTTTTTATTCATCAGGAAAAAAAAAAATCAGCCACAGGGTTCAAGAATTAGTTTAATAGAACTACAAGATAATTAACCCTTCATGTCCTAAATTTAAAATGTCTGCTTGGATATTTTTGCTTATTTTAATGGTACGCAGTTCTTTAAATGTCCTGTGACTAAATATATTTGCCCATTTGTCCATGAAAACTGGAACTTTCAATTTTTAGCAAGTTATTTTCACAATTTATCACCTATTAAAAGAGCGCCCCTCAGATTACTTTCACTCCCTTGGATGAAATGACCGTAACAAAATTCTTCTTCTTCTTCTATTGGCTGGAAAGCACAGCGTCTCCTCTTTCAGAAACCGCTGGAATTTTTCAGATGGTGCAAAGTGTGGAGGAATTATGGTGCTGCAAATTTGGCTGGATCGCCGGAGTCCATTTAGGACTCAAAGGTTTAAACAAAGATTGGAAAATCTGCTTGTGTAAAACTAAGTACACCCCACAATTCAGCAGGAACTTCAGTTCACGGGGACACCCGGCTTAAATAACCGAGGAACACTTGATGACATGTAGATGAGGAAATGTCCCCATTTCAACTAAAGCAGAGACACCTAAAGTACGTACAGCATCGACCCACTAGGGCTGGAAATTGGATTCACTGCTGCAAAGCCACCTTTCACAACAATTTCATTTTTACCTTCTTAACGCTGCTCCACATTATTTCAATCACGTTTAATTTTAGACATTGACTCTTGATTGATGGCCCTTTCCTTGTTCATTCTTGTCCAGATTCTGGGTTTTAAGAGTCAGAGTTTCTCCAATGTTTGCAATTTGATAATTTTCTTTGTTTATACTCAACTTTAGTGATTCCTTCTTTCTTCTGTCCGAGGTCAAAACTGACGTCTGCTTAGATTAGATTATTTGAGTGTTTTATGATTTCTAAGACATGTTTGCATTAAACACAGAAAACCACCACAAGATGCTCCTGTGGTGCTACTAACAGGTTGTGAACTGCTGATGCAGAACAGAGTGTGTATTGATGGGCAACATACTGTAGCTCCATGTTCAAGATCAAATAAAGTGGAGAACAGAAGAAACAGCAAGCACCACTATGAACAAGGCTCTCAGGATTAATCGTTAATATACAATAAAGGTTCAGGAGATTATTTATCTGTGTAATGAGTAAATTAAAAGTAAAAAGTGAACAAATTTAAGTGGACAGTTGAGCAGATAATCTTTGGGTACAAACAACAGTAAAATTCAAAGAAAGTTTATGGCTTGTTCAAAAAGTAAGCCTTTTGTTAGGATGTGGGAGCATCAGAGTTTGACTTGCAGACTTATCTGATGTTTTCCTAAAATAACTTGGAAGCTGAAAATAAACAGGATTTCCTCAATTTGAGAGATTTCATCAATCCTGTGATCATTCATTTGTGTTTGGATACATGTTTTTAACAGACTGGTTGGATTATATCACATGTGGGGAAACCCCCCCCCCCCAAAAAAAAAAACACTTTCACTAAGATGACGTCATTCTGTCTCAAATAATTATTTTCTTACATAAAGAACCTGTAAAGACAGTGACGGGTGCAGATGAAACAGTGAGAAATGTGTATGATTTCTGATCGCCGGTTTTTGAAAAGCAATACATGTTTTGACAACTTGAACTGATTCAGAATGCTTTTCGATAAATGTATTACAAGAAGACATGAGACAAACATTTATTGTAGGATCTGTGCTTTGTTCAGTATAATCCACCTCAGTCCTGAACACGTTAGCTTGTAAGCTACAAATTTCCTTCGACTTAACAAGCTAACACGACGACACTGAGTAGAATTGGTTGCTCGGGACTCAAGCCTCTAATTTTTCACCATACAAAATTAGGAGCATCATGGTCCACAAAACTCAGCTTTTGGTGCGCTTCAATCAGGCAAAATGAATAAAAATGTATGATATTTTCAATTCAGTCAGCAGTAAAATATTATTTCTGAAATTATTTTGATTTTATTATGTTCTACAATTCTGTAATGGATTGGTGACCTATCTAGGATGTATCCACCCTCTTGGCCAATGATGGCAGCAGGTGTCCATACAAGGATAAGCAGGTCTAGACAATCAATGAATCGACGGATGTTCAACAACTTAAATAAGTGTAAGGATATAGAACTGTCTGGGCATTAGTTGAATTTTTCTCAGTGAATAAAGTAGTATAAGCAGTCATAGCCAACCATCAGGATTAACAGATTATACAACAAAATAGCCACTGAAAACAGTCAATAGACCGGCCAGCCAGACCTCTAGACAATATTTGTGTAAATGGGACACTTATGTGACGCTTCGATTGTCGGACAACCCCATATTTGTTATTGCAAAGGTAAAAACAACCACATTCTACCTTTGTTCAGGTTGGAGCTAGATTGACTTGATGTTAGTGAGCATTCCCTGAGTTTGGGAAAGGCTCTTCTAGCTCTGTTGCAACTTCTATGTTCAGTTCGTTGGTGTATTGCTGTGAGCAGGGTAATAATGTTCCGCTAAAGTGCATCAGTCCATTTGGAAAAACAGCTTTAGAAGTTGTTTTGCAGCTGAACTGTTTTCTTTCACATATAATTTTCAATAGCAACTAGTACAACAGTGGACATAACAACTAATCATTAAAGGACACAAGGGCAGTCAGATAAATATAGTGAGATTTGCTTCCTACAGGTTTTACAACCGAAGGGATTACTATGCAATAAAGTGAGTCAGGTGACATAAAGCTACAAAGTCTGTTTTAAAGATGGTGGTTTAGATAGACAGGCACTGAAAATATGTTTCTCTATGCTTCGGAGGACACTACATCCCAGTCAGAATCATGACTGGGATGATTCTGACTGGGAATTCATCCGCACACAAAGTCCAGTACATTGCAGTCAAGCAAGAGAAATTAAAACATTTTCCCTTGAAGTTGAAAGTGCCCTCTGAATCGTTGAGCTTTGATCGGGTTTTGGGGCTTTGGAGATTGACCTAAACGATAAAAATTTACAGTCCCTCCCATGCGAAGATGCTTGCTCACATCAGGGAGCCTGATTGCTGTACACGTTACTCCCTGGCTTCAATATTTATGCCTGGAAAGTCACTGTATCGGACTTTAACAACACATATGTGTGCTACATGTAGTATTCACAGAACAAAAGCAAAAGGGGTTAAAAAGATGATCAGAAAATGAATTGCGGCAATAACCAGACATTTAATTAAAGAGCAATAACGTCAGATTAAGTTTATTTGAATATTTACCAAATTACCAAACCACAGCACATTCATAGATCCATCAGTTACTGACAGAAACATCGCAAACCCGCAGGTACAACGCATCATTTTCATTGACTCTACGACTACAGACGTTTATTGCTCAGCATCCAATATTCCCGGTGTTAGCTGAATGACAGAGGTATTCATGCAGTTACATCAAAGCATAATCAGGGAATAAGATTTCATTGAAGTCAACGCACTGCTGCTGCAGGCTACTGCAGACTACCGACACCCAGGTTCCTTGCAAAGACTTTCACACCACTTTTTCTCATTTTGTCATATTCCAAACACAAAACTCAGTGTATTTTGAGAGAAAAACACGAAGTAAGACATAATTTTGCAGTGGAAGGTAACAGGTACAAAAGGTAGTAATACATGATTTTTTTAAATATCCTGCAAGTAAAAATAGCTCATGCTCAGCCAGTCTGAATGGAGAGCATTTATTAACATAACATTATGTGGTAATGCCACAGAATTTCCTTTAGATTTAGGCCTGGACTTTCACTGGGTCATTCTGAAATATGAATATGTTTGGACTGTTACATCTCAATGCATCTCTGCCTGTATGAGTAGTATGGTTGTTTTGCTGGAAGGAGAACCTCCAGCCTAGTCTGAAGTCTGTCACTGTTTTGTGTCAAAGTGCGGATGAAGTGTTCATGTGAACGTGAATTGTTTTACGTTTTGTTAAACGTTCAGATTTGGGTCTCGTCTAGCTAGAGCACCCTCTAGTGGCCCTTTTCCACCAGCACTTGCTCAGTGCGGGTCTGCTCTGTTCAAAGGGATTTCCACTAGTAACAATTACATGGAACCAGTCCCTGTTTTAGAACCTTTTTCACTGTGGTTCTAAGCGTGCCGAGACAGCATCGGCTGAAAACAAGACGTCAGAAGACTGTCAGTCATTGGTTAACAGGTGGAACCAACGGTTGGGTCACAAGAACGACTCCTTTAAACCTTTTCTCCGAGGCCAGAGTCGACTCCATTCACACATCCTGAGCGGTTGTCAACGTTTTTTGTAAGCACCTCAAGGGTAATACAGATCAAGTCGTGTACGACACGCAAGCGATTTGATTGGCAGCAGACTGCATTCTTTTACTGGCACATGGATTTTGGAGAAACTGGCCGCAAAATGGGGTACACCTGCAAAATGGCATCATGGGAGCGTGGACCAAAGCTTTTGCGGGCTCACAACAGACCGCCAATGGAGACACCCAACTTGACTAGAACCAGACAGAGTAAGACTTAACAGAGAAGGAACCTTACAATCATCTGACCCACCATCTGTTAAAGCTCACAACGGGGACTGATTCTTACAATAAAGCCACAGACTGAGCAGAATCTTCAACATAGCTTCCATGTTGTCAATGTTGCATTGTTTTCATGCCGCGCACAGATCACACCGTACTACTTTTCAGACTCTGGGATCGCCCACTTCTTGACAACCCAACTCAATACAGCAGTTCGTCATTTATAACAGAGAGTACCGTTGAGCCAAGTCGAAGACGCGCTGCTAGGTGCTAGTAAAAAAGGGCCATAACATATTTGATGGCTTCTGATTGGTTTACAAATTGCTTTACAACTTGCCACCTCTGTGTAAAGGTCCATCCTGTCAGTTGAGGCGTACAACCATGTCTCGACAGGCTTGCAGCTATGCCATGCTTTTTCCATTTCTAGTTGCTTGATTGAACAGTACTCTGTAGAATGTCAAAAAAATGTAAAAGTCTACTATGCTTTAGGGGTATCGCGTGAAATCCCTAATCTATATTGAAGTGTGAACATTTTTTTCGAGGTGGTGCAATATTCAGCAAAGGCCACATTCAGCTCCAGCCATCAAATGCTGTCTTTTGTTTGTTGTTCTGCAGAAATTGGCTCCTAGAATAAAGAGTTTTCCCTGCCTGAAGCTACGTCCTACCTGTTCCCTCAGGTTGACGGGGTCCTGTCACATTTCATCTCGCTCAAGTGAAGGATAGGTCACATTAAGTATTCAGGGAGAAAACAAAGTGCTAGAATACAAGGTGCAGACGAGCCAGTGGGAACGTTCATGTTAGGGTGTTTCAGACCTATAAAATGAACCACACAAAGATCATGAGTTTTATGGCCTACCTTTGCAAAGGGAGAGGTCACTGGCTGCGAACCGCTCAGGCCCGTAACTCAGTGAGCTCTGACCCCCTCACAAAAGGGCGGGCGGTTTTATTGAGAGGAAGGTGAGAATTTGGAGGGTGGAAAATTCCACTCAACCCATCCTCATCCAATGAACAAAGAAAACAAAACACTACCTGAGGAAAAGTCAAAACTAGTTAAAATGTATGCCCTGTGCACAGCTGTTATATTTTGAACATTCTTGATCATACAAACATAAAATATAAAATAAACAAAATGATAAAACCTTAAAATTTCTAACAGTTCACTTGCTGCTCTTGATGGATGATGAAGCAAGACTAAAATGAGGATTTGCAGAGCTCCTCTGCATGTACACACACACACTTACAGTTGCACATACATCCCCCCCCCACACACATTTGTACAAATTCTTACATTTTTCTGGAATTTCAAAAGGATTACCCATTCCCACTAGGATGAGGTTTACCATGTGTTTCTCCTGGTTGGTTGCAGTTATGCTACATCACTGTTGACTGGGTGAGCCTCATCCATATGGAGCAGCAGTGTGCAGCAGCTAAAGTCAAAGAACCCATAATCCATCACACTCTGGGCAACAGGCTCTTTTGCTCTCTCTCCTATCGTCTTTGGAATGTGATTGTTTATTTTGTGTCAAAGCCAATTTATTTTTAGTGGCAACAACAGAAGCAAAATGACACATCAGGATCCAGAACGGCTCTCCAGAACAGCAGCCCAGACGTTACGAGAGCACAGCAATCACTCACTGCTAAGCTCATCTGGACTCTTTTTGGAGCAGTGATGGTCACACACAGAGAGACATGGTGGGGAGGAATCAAAGTGGTTTACAGTCGAAACCAGAAGTTTACATACAGTGAGAAAAAACATTTTTCACCGTCTTAAAAATTTTTTTTAAAGATAAATCAGACCAAACATCACTTGCTATGTTTGGTCTGATCACTAGGTCTGTTAAATTACCAAAATAATTTTTATTTGCCAAATACCACAATAATGAGAGACGCAATGTGTCAGAGATATTATTTACGGCTGCCTTCAAAATCTGAGTTTTACATACGGAATGACTACTTTCACTTTAAACACTGAGGGAAAGCCCAGATGATGATGACACGACTTTCAATGCTTCTGGTATGTTAACTGTCATCATACAACGCTTGATAGAGGAATGTTGTGATGGCAGAGTGTCAAAAAGAGCAGGAGCTTCTTAAAGAGACAGAGGCCCAATTTCAAGGCATTAAATTCCAAGGTCAAGTTTCTTTTAAGTCATATTTGATATATATAGAGCATATTGTAAAAGTTGCTTCGTCGGAAATAAAATTATATCATGAGACTGGAAAACATAATATCACCCCTCTAATTAAATGCAGAACCCACTTGTGTTGTAGAGTGCTTTGAGATTACATAAAATAAATAAAAATTGTATTGCTAGGAGACAAGAGAGAAATTGTATATCATTTAAGGAAACCGTGGGGGTGATTCAGTCTTGCTGGCAGCTTTGGTGAGTCAGCACTACTTAAAAAAAACAAAAAAAAAAAACAAGACACTTTCTATTGAGTTAACCTGTCACATACTAATCCCCTGAACACTTTAATTCAATCAGCAGGATTAGCTGCTAACACTATGAAACACAGCTGGATCTGTGAACCTGTCCGCACGAAGTTGGTGCATCCAATCCAACTGATGCGTTGGACAAAAGCAGCCATTGCTGCTCCCCAGGCGAGACAACGTGCACCAAGTCCATGAGCCGTAATCAATCTGACTGAAGCGGAAATAGTCTGGGACAACAATCCCAACCAAATCCAGGGCCACCCTCTCTGAGCCTGGCTGCCTCAGGCGATAATAAGCCCGGGATTACACAGGATGTACGAGTGCAAACTGGCAAGTTGGATGAGCCAATTATTTCTCCTCTGCTAGCGCTGACAACGAGCCTGCAGTGTCCGGCATGGCTGACCTCCCTCTAGTCGAAGAAATGACGAGCTTCTTTTCCGACCCGGTGGGATCTGCTTCTCGTCGTCTTGCACCCTCCACCTCCTGACACGAAAACCAAAGAGTCGCTCGATTTTTAACCATGGTACGCCTCGGTTGTGGAGTCGGCCGTCTATTTTTAGAACCACCTAGTGCTGGTGTGTGTGTGGGGGACTGCTTTATAATTTTTTTTTTAAATTCAGAGAAACAATATTTTTCATCTTTATTTGACCATTAAAATTCTCCCCCAGGTGCCTGAGACACCTGAATGTATTTACCTTGGATACTCCGCTGCGAACCTGCAAAGGATTAATCTGCTGCTGCGGAAAATGAGAAGCCATTTATCTCTACCCTTGGGAGTAATACTCTAAATCCTTCAGAGAGGAAGAACATCCAATTGATCTCTATGCCTTCTCATCACTTGCACAAACCTGCGGGCTACTAGGAAAGTCCTGATGCATGGCGGCTGCTGCTGCAGGCTGAATGTTTCTGCTGTCTAACCGACTGATAAAGTGCCTGGGGAGCCATGACTGTGTAGCCAGTGAACCGATTCAGCTCTCGCCATCTTTTAATCCAGCAAGAAAAAAAATAAAATAACCTGAGCACGACCGTAATAGAGTCGGTTATGCATACAGGGTAAAATTTGTAGACCAGTTTTAAAGGTGTAGAAAGGTTGACATAGGAATAATAGTGATGTATGTTAATGATCTGGCATAAACATTTTATTCTGAAACAATCAGAAGTGCTGCTGTGACTAAACCTGTACTCTATTCTGAAAGACATTTCCTCTTCCCTTAGTCTGTTTTATATAGGGCTGAAACGATTAATCGGACTAACCGTGATTAATCGATTATTGAAATAATCGTCAACTAATTTAGTAATCTGTTAATTGTTTGCTGAAACACATTCAGAGCAGTTATTAAGCCAGACTGTACAAAGAAATACACATTTTGCTCTTAAGATGAAAAATATCTTTTGTCTGTAAAAACCCTGAACTTCTCTAGTGCCTGTTTAAGCTTCACCTAATTCAAATTATACATTTAAAAATATATATTATGCACCATTTGCTATCCAATAATTAAATTAGTCAATAAGAAAAAAAAATTAACAAATTGGTTTGGTCTGATAAGTGAAATCAAGCCAATTTTAACAACAACCGATATCGCATATCAATATCCGTTTGAATTTTTAATATTGCTGCATCCCTAAAATGTTCAATTCAAAATGTATTCATCCTCTTCTTGTAAAACCCTGATGCTCTGGGCCTAAAAGTAGATTAAAGTTAATTTCACCATAAAAAACTACCAAAGTGTACATAATAGGCATTCATAAAGCTTGATAAAGTTTTGGGGCTCTAGAGAAATTTTATTTACTAGGACCAAAGGAGCAATCTTTAATGCCATTTGAGCCTTTTCTTCAGCTGTAACTCATGTTGTAAGGCAGACTTTCATTCAACAATAACTACTGTGAGATCTTAATATCACAGGCTCCCATTACAGCACACTTGTTGCAGCTTCTGACTATAAACAATGTTTTAATTAACCTAATTAGCAGCATGATTGATGTGGCTTTTTGATCTACTGATTTGGTTTGGTTCTAGTTGTTCGGCAGAAGTAATTATTGCCACTTCTTGACAACTAAAAACGAGCTGCGTCCTCAACTTCTCCTCAGCAAATCCCAAACTAATCAGCCTTTCTCGCAGAATTTAGAACAACAAGGCAAATTGTTTTAATCCTTATCTCTGTAAAACAGGTTCCTGAATACAACTCTGGCGGTTTGAAAAACCTGAAGACACTCTTGGGGGAAAAAAACAAATTGGATATGTGGTGGGGCTCTTTGTTTGAGGAAAAGGTCGCAGACAAAGGAGTAGAGAGGCATCGCTGTGGGCCGACTGCTGGTATCAGAGAGAGGAATGTTTAGCCCACTGGTCCTTTGATGACTCATCTAAATAATGGCAATCTCTAAAGAAAGCTGTGCTTGTTTTTCCCCTGATCCTGTGCTTCCACTGCTGCCGCATGAAGCAGAAAGGTTTGAGTCAACTTCCACATGCTCATTAAATTCAGAACAAATTGTTGATGTTTTTTTTTTTTTTTTTTTGAGTTTAGTAAGCAGCTCCAAAAAGCGCTCCAATGAGTTAAGGGACTGTAAATCCAGCTTTTCCTTGTTTGTTCAGCCCTTTCGTCTCATCCTCAGGTTTACTACTTTTTTTTTTTTTGTTTGTTTTGGTTTAATCCAGCGAGTGATTTTAGCATCTAGGTCACAAAATGCCTTCATGAAGACATGAAGGTCAGAGTTGGATGTTACCTAACCATGATCAACGGTTTCATCCAAAGCAAAGCTAGAGTGCAGCGTTAAAAACCCAACAAAATGCCTCTTGTATGTTTAATAGCATAAAAGAAAGTGTCAAAAACTTAGTAGAAATCACAATGGTTCAAATATTAAGTAGCAAAAATGACTGAATCTGTGGACCTGTACAGTAGGAGGTGCCAAAACATCCGAGCAACATGCTAGCTAATAAAGATAAGATCTTTGAGCGCTGCACCATTTTAGTCATCTCCTGCCGATCTGAACCAAATGTTGACTTCTACTAAACTTCAAAACCAAATTTCGTCTGATTTTAGTCCAATTATTTGAATAGTTTTGTTGTCACTTAGGCCAAACTTAAAAAATGCTGACTGAAAGATCACAGATTAGCAAATGTACAGAGAACAAAAAGCTAAAGTGTCTGGAAGTTTGTAAGACATCTAAAGGACAAATGAGATGCAACAATTAGCATCCAAGATGAATTTTTTGAATAAATAAAGCTTCCTCTGCTGCCATTGTCAAACTGCAATTCCAGAACAGCGCAGAAAAAACATAAATAAATTTACAACTCCTCTTTCTGTTCACTGATGGGCCAGGATGAAACTCATTCAGAATTTGAGCTGAATGGAACGAATCCCAGACGAAGCAGTGAAGGGAAATGCGAATGGAATGGAATGGCGTAAGGAAATGGCCAGGCAAACCTCCTGCGATGTGTGAAGATGTGTTCTCTATGCATTGTTGATCTATGATATACATTTCACGGACTTATATGTTTTTCCCCACTTATAATCTCCATTTATAAGCACGACATTTTCTCCCCTTCAGAGGATTAATGACAGATGTTTGCAAAGTATTCTCAGTATTTCCAGTAGAGTCATTGTGGTTATTTTCTCTCTGAAGGATGAAGGCCAGCTTTTTAATCAAGAAATGTGGGGAACGTAAGCAGACTGAGCTGTAAGGCCGTATCTTCATCTTACGGAGATGTGAAACACCACATTAAAAAAAAATAAAAATCTCTTACTCCCTACCTCGGTAAAAGCTACAAAGAGAAACGCTGATGAAGGTTGAGGCCAAGGTTGGTCGAGCTCCAGAATTGGAACGGATCTAAAGAATGCCTCGCGCCTCCGAAGAAGGTTTCCGTCTGAAAAGGAGAGCACTGGTGTCGGCAGGCTCCCGGTCATATTCAGCTTTCCACTCCTTCAACGATTCAATAGAAAAAGGCCAGCAAGCTTATCCACGCTGAAGGGTATTTATATGGAGCTACTGCAAGGACACCTCTGCAGAAACGGCACAGCGAGCCATGCAGAAGAGGGAGCAGAGAGTGCAGAGCTTCAAGATCTCAGCTGGCAAAACCCATTGTGATAAAAAAAAAAACCTTGTCCATGGAGCAATGAGAGCTGAATTCTTGCCCAGCAACAATTTCTCTAAGTAATGGCAGGCAATCAACAGAAGCCACCTGCAGCTCTAGTTCAGATATATTCTACACATTAGTATTTACTGCTGACAGCCAGACTGCTGCCTTATTTACTGGACTGTATACCGTCTAGGGGAAAAGTTGACTTACCCTCATCATTCTGGTCCTGCAGTCTTAGGCTTTTAATAAGGCCTTTTTCTCAGGGTGGAAGAGTTATAACCTTTAATGCATAAAAAAAAAAAAAACACAAATTGGGTGTATAAGTTTGAATTTCTTGCTAGTTTTCCCATGAATCTTCAATCTGTTCTCTTTAAAACTCGATCAAATGTCCCTCAGTCTCCTTTAGGTTCATTCACACCAGCCCTGTTTAGTCTGCTTTAATCAAACTCTAGTTCTTTTGCCTAAAAAGTCTGGTTTGTTTGGAGAGAAAACTCCGACGCGGACCAAAAAACCAAACTCTGGTCCACCTAAAAACCTAGCTTTGGTTCAACTGAAGTGAACTGTGGTTTGAATTAATGGCAGTTTGAAATAATATGTGAATGCCAAGTGAACAAGGAACTACATCAAAAGCAGGAAGCACACGGGTAAAAACAACCAAAACAATAGCCAGAGAAATGACTCATGATCTTTTGCCAAAGACAAAGAAGAAATCTTAAAACTGCTCAAATCTGACGCTACTCCATTTTTGCCTACATTTAATGAAGAAGGAAGTATACTGTGCTTTCTTCAGAGGTTGTGTCATTCAATAGTTCTTGGTTCTTGGGGGGGAACAGATTATTCGAAGAGTTTGGTTCATTTGACACAGTGCAGTGTGAACGTGAACCGCATGAGCTGAAAATGGAACAAATGTTGCGATTTTGGTCCCCAGTCGAACCGGTTCTACCAGACTGTCAGGTGTGAAAGCAGTTTTTATTCCAAAACCAGTATGGCTGTGTGTTTGCAGTCATTGCAACACTCGACCGTCTCCAAGTTTTAACCATCTTGATCAGAGTTCAGACTCAGGAATTTGTAGATTGTCCTCCATCGTTACTTCACCTCCATCAGCACCACCAAAAGCATTTTGTTGTCACAGCCAGTATACTTCAACTTGAAAGTCACACTTTGACTCCTGTCAACAAACTTCTTGACAAGGTGGCCAGTCTGTGTCTCGTCTGCCGATAAAAGGTTGTTCATGTGGGCAGGTGTTGATTTGTGAGGTTAGGGCCAGGGCATTCCATGTTTATGTTAAACCGGCTTCACTGTGGAGACGGTACTAGCATTCCACCTTCTAGTTTGTGAATGATTTAAGACTTTGTAGGTCTATGGGTTGGTCTGGAACATCCTAGCCAATTTCCTGTTATATAAAGTGTTAACAGTTCATGTTAAATGGTTGAAACTTGAGCACAGTTGGGAGTTGCAACACAGATCCAAAAAAAACTGATCAAAACTGGTTCAGGAATGGATACATCTGGGTAAGAAGATCTTCTGAAAGGCCCCAAACCCAACTGTACTACAAGGTTGTTTTTTTTGTTTTTTTAATTTTGCTTAAAAACGTTAAAAACAAACCATCACAAATAAAAACTCTACACTTTATAGAATTCTTGCTGTTGGCTGCAAAAAGTTAGGTGAAGATTTAACGTCAGGAACATTAAATCAAACATTAGTGTAGGCGCGTGCATGTGTCTGAAATTGTATGAAAAATTTAGACCTTTTGTAAAGTGAGATAAAATCTACAATAAATCCAAACTTTTTAAGTAAAATCATTGAGTTTGTTGAGTAATTCCACTCTGGATTTAAAATGTTGTTTTTTTACAAATGCTTCGTTAAAAGGTCAACATTATTAATTAATATTACACCGATAGCGGTGAGAAATGTGTGAAAACTTTTCGCTGACACCGCAAGTTCAGACCTAAACATGATGGTACAGGAAGAAAATGGAGCAGTATAATTATTACTACTCGCCCTAAAGGGAAAAAAAAAAAAAGAAAGAGTGTGTGAACGAATTTTTAATCAGTTCTCTAAGCAATCAGCTATTTTACTTTAGACTATAAACACCAACCTGAATATGGAGGATTATTAATACTCACCCTGATGGAACAACAGAAGCAATAAATCTAAAAAAATCTATTTATTTAAGCCAATAAATGTATGCAGAACTGACAAGTCCATGCAGCAACCAAAAGGAAAAAACCTCCACAGTGTGCAGTAATGCAGAATTTGAATGAATAAACCAATTCCAAGATGAGATGACTGCAGCTGCAAAACAGTTCTTCAGAACACACATATTGCGTTGTTGTGAGTCAATGCTGGTCTGTTTCTGCAAAAAAAAAAAAAAAAAAGAAAGAAATCCGACTTCCTTTGTGCAGATATGTGACTAATAATTTTTGCTTCCTTTATCTAAAAAAAGCAAAGAGTTTCCCAAGGTCAAAGCAAGTTAAAAGCACTCTCCTCAATTGTTTGTGTGCAGACTTAAATCTGCACATTATCCTCCTTTTTGGAAGAACGTGAAATCCTGTTTAGGTGTGGAACGATTGTGCAAAAGTGGAGAGAAGGCAGAGTTTGAGCAGTCCAATATACCCCAAGGGGGGAGAAAATCTGTGACAGGTAGCGAACAGAGGAGAAGCTTCTGTCTGAGGAGACGGTTCGGACAGCACACATTAGTGTTGTTAGATAACAGACATCTGCTGCTATCCAACAACAGCAGATGTCTGCAAATATCCGACCGAACAGCATCTGCAGCTCCAGGAGGAGAATCAGACATTCAAGAAGTGCTCCTCGTTTCCTGTGGACATTCTGTTGCTTCCTCTTCCACCGTTTCAGTGTCATAACATCGCAGTTGTGGCCCAGTGGATGAGGAAGGCTTTTGTTGAAAGAAGGTCATATAAAATCGAACTTCAATTTCTATGACATGGATGCGAAAACCTAACACTGCACATCACTGTAAATAAGGTCAGCCCCATGGCAAGGCATGGTGGTGGCAGCATCGTGCTGTGGAGGTAGGGAAGCTGGTCAGAGTAGCTTCGCAGAAAAAAACCATCAAGTACTTTAGGCCTCGTTTTGCACACTTGAAATAAGACAAAACTAACTTCCAAGTAACCTTACAGCCAGAAATAAGAGCTTGATTCAAGTAAATAATTTCTTAATATTCCGAGCAGAAGTTAAATTACAGGCTCAGTGAACAAACATGCATGTCCATTCTCAGTTTTTGGTTTTCCTCATTTCTGCTCACATGCTGCTCCGTTTAGATATTCCCCTGAAATTAAACACGCTGATGATAACAAATAACCGGTGCAGCGGGTACATCATGCAAGCAGGTACCTCCAATACACATGCTAATGAAACGTGGGGAGAAGTGTGTGTGTGCGGGGGTGTGTGTGTGAGGTTGGGTTGCTTGACTGCACTCAATGAGGTTTAAGTGAGAGATCTGAGAAATCCCTAAATCCTTGCTGGTTGTGTTTTGAATAATCAAGGCTAAAATGAAGCGTAAGTGGGCCTCACGGAGCGGAAAGACGAGAACCTGGAAATGTATTCATGTGTGGATCCGCTCTCTCCGGCTACACCTTCCCACCCCAACAAACTGAAGCTCGGAGTGATGCTCTTAACGCCTAGCTGACATCAAAAACTATATTTTCATCAAGAAGGTGTGGAAATATGAAAGGTAGCATTTAGGTGTAACAGCAGCCTTACCTCTTTGACATATTAATTGCACCAAAAATCATGGATTCTGTTAAGATTTTTTTTTTCTTTTAGTTAATATTTGTTCCACTTTCATTTAAACTTGGTGGCTTATTTCTAAATTGCACGATAAATATCCAATAGAAGTGGCTAATGTGATATAAATTATAAATGTATGGTAATCTATGTTGGAGCTCCTTGCACGTTTTCTGCCACCGAGTCACCAAGAAACAGTCTGAGGCTCTATTTAAAGGGCAAATTCCCAAATTTAGGAATGCACCTGGAGAACAGACACAGAGATAAATAAAGACAAATGTCAACAGCAAATCTATTCTTGCAACTGTGTGCAGAAGCTGTCAAAAATGCTTACAATGCAGGTAAACCAGGTGTATTGCTAAACGTGTTTTTGTTCTCACCTTCAATTCGTCGGATTAAATTTAGGTTGCTGAAATGAAACCATGAGGGAGGTAAGTAGGGATGTTTAAAACGGTGTGACTAAAACTACTTTTTCACTAAAACTCCCACCAAAGTGGAGATTTGAGAAAAGTCTGCATTTGTGTTGGCCTGTGCACACGGGAAAACGACGACTGTCGCATGACAGTCTGCGTCAAATAACGCGCCGATACATCCACGTACTTGCATCGACATAATACCCAATCGACAATGTCCAGTGTTTTATTAACTTTATATGCTACTTAAAAGTAGTTTGATTCGTAAAAGGAAGTTATTATTGTTGTTTTTTTCTAAATAAAACTCCCAGATAGAAAGCCAGACTAATTAGGCAAAACTAATCGGAAACATTAACCATAATGTGTAGACCAAGACCTAAATATTTTCTATATTTATATATATATTTCTTCATTGGAGTGCAAAATCAAAATGTCCGGTCAAACAGGAAGGATGTGCAATTAAAGGTTGTTGTTGACAGGTGAGGCGAAAAGCTCCAGAATGCAACACATGATCCTCAGTGGAAACAAAGCGGTGGAGTGCGACTTGTTTGCATGGACCATAAACAGACGGCTGAAGATGGCTGCCGCATGCTTTTTGTAACTCGAGCTGCCTCGTTTTCACACACACACACCCTCATAAAACAAATTATTATTTTACGCAAAGACCAACTGCAGGCGATGTTTCATCTGTGGAGTTTATGGAGAACAAATCCAAAGAGATGAAATTTTTGCTTTTCGGTTTAGTTAAAAAGTACTTTAACTCAAGTTAACGTTGTTGCAACTCGTATTGCACAAATTTTGTCCAACTATGTAGACGCTCATGGCTTTGAGCAAGAAGCATCTCCTGTACTGGACAGTACTACAGTGAAAATTATAGTTGTATAACTAAGTCGTTAGGAGGAAACTCAGGGTTGCCCATCATTTTCTTGAGACAAGAATTTAAGAGTGAACATTTCAAATTTACAAGTATTAAAAGTATTTGTTGTAGTTAGTAAGATTTAATCACTCAGAGTAGAAATTAAATAGGAGATTTGACAAGCCACTACTGCATTTTAAGTCATAAAATATATATCTGCAAATACATTTATTAAATGTGTTGTTTACTTAGAGGTTTGTCTTCATGACTTATAAGCATAAGTAGTTTCTGGAGAGCCTGAACTTTTTATTTTTGTCCAATTACTCAATTAATTGCCAGAATAGCCAATAGAATACTGATTACTAAAATGATCTTTGACGACAGTCCTAAAAAAGAATGCTTTTTACAGATGGTAATCGTTAATATTGGATGCTAATCATAGTTAAAATGAATGCGTTTTGTTATACAGCATTTGCTGCGTTTCTGAATATTTTCTGACAGCTCGACAGTAAAATTGGAAAGAAAATGTTTGAATGCTGTTCCTAATTCCTAGAAGGAAACTGAATTTGGCTAATATTGTTAAAATCTACTAAATTAAAACTCAGAAAACGTCCACCAGACTCTATCCGTGGATCTCGTTCATAGTGGTAACATTTTTATTCTTTCTGATGCTGCAGCATTCTGAGCTGGCTAGAGCTTAGAGGTAATCATAAAGACAACTGAGCGCAACATGAGAAACGTAAGTATGGAGGAGCCTCTCCATTCAGTTATTCTCCAAGCTCGCGTCTTTCAAACCCTGCAACGGCAGAACGACTCCATAACGGCCGAGTTGCACAAACACACGCTGAGAGCTTCCAGGAACTCGGGGGCCGATTCCGCAGAGGAGAGACGGCGGCAACAACAACAAGAGCGGTGAAGGCGAGTGTGCAGCTGCGCTTTGGTGACAGGGATGCAAGATTGAAGATTGTGAGACTTTAAACACAGAAATGTTTGCTTTGGATACAGCAGGCATGTGCTTCTGGGAAAGCACGCTTCAGTTGCACATGGCAGGGTGTTTTCCTACCTCTGCTTCAACTGCACTGTGTCAAACAAACCAAACCCTTTGGGAAAAAAACCCCAAAAAACTATTCCCTCCCTCGCCTGTGGTGGCGCTGTACCAAGAACTACTGAAGGAAACAACAGAAAAACCAAAGAAGAAGACACGAGAGCAACTTACTTATTCCAGAAATGTTAACAACAATGGAGCAGTGTCAGATCTTAGTAGGATTTCTCTTTTGTCTTTGGTAAAAGAGCATATATAGATGTGACGATGATGAAAATGAAAGTGGTTGCCGTGCAGAGTAAAGCTACAGTCGACACCAACCAGCACAGGGCGATGTTAGGCCGGAGTCCAACCCTCGCTTGCACTTCAGGCTCATGTGAGCGGAGCTAAGCTTTACCATAATACAAGTGAGAGATACCCAGCCCTGCACGCACAGCTGTCAAGACAAGTGAAAAAGTAGCTAATCTCAATACGACCTCACTTTAAAACACACCATCCCCACAGTCGCACACGGTGGTGGCAGCATTGTGCCGTGCGAATGCAAGATGCCGTTAACAGCAGATCCTTTGGGAATGAAACGTGAAACAACACACAGTGGTGCTCAGGATTTTTTTGCATAACGCCACTGCACAAACATAAAAAGGGACGCTACCGATTTCTGTTTATGAAGCCGATTTGCTTAAGAGGCGGAAAGATCTCGAAGGTGTCGACACTTCCTTCTTCAAAAGACGGCTGCAGTTGTGTGAAGAGAGCCGACGCCGTGTCACAGCCTTCAGCACATACAGCAGAAATAATAAGAAGGAAGAGAAAATCAATAGGCTATAAACAGCTTTCAGCAATGTAACTTCCTCTTGTCTATATTCTTTCTTTTGCCTTCTCTTTTTACAAAATTTCACTATTCCGCAGCGGCATTCTGCAAATGCGCACGAGGCCAGCGGGACAAAATGAAAGCCGCTTTACTTGCTGCTGAATTGTTCCAGTTGGAAAAGTTCATGGAATCCCATCCAGAAATACTTTTTTTTTTTTTTTGCTTTTTCCTTTTCACATTACATCAGTCGGTGCCATCTGTTACATTCACAGGCCACAAAAAAAAAAAAAAAAAAAAAAAAACAGAAAGCGAAGCATTTAACAAGTCCAAAAGAGGGAACTCGAGCGGCCGAACGCCCGACGGCCACAAACGCATCGGCAATGTTGCAACACGGCCTCTGAGTAGCTCAGCTGAACTCATTTTATGCATGGCCTCGGGGGATGGAGGTTGTCACACTGCCAAGCTGGTTTTCTGTGTGCGAGAGCAGGCATCATGACACATTCTGCTGGTTCCGCTGGTCTGAGGAGCAGAACAGACGCGTTATGCGTTACATGCCAGTCGTGTATGCTGCCCCTCCTTCGGCCCAGCCCACCCACTCAAACCCACTCTTCTGCTTCAATATATCAGGCATGCAGAGAAATTAAGCATCTTTCTGCAAATACTAACGTGTCTAATGTTAAGTTCTCCATTGATTTTTTTTCTTTTTATCTACAATAACTTAACTGAGTCTAGCGGTTGTTGTGCCTGGTAAACAGCAGTTTAGGCGACTTATTTTAGTCCGGAATATAAACTGGTTGCATGTAAAAACAAACCAAAATAATTTCTGTGGTTAATTTTGGACAGATGCAGTAAACGAAATTCTCAAACCATTATTAGCACCGTCTTCTGCATGATTATCAGTTCTTTATGAATGTTAAATAGGTCACATTTTTAAATCGAAAGGAATGTCAAACTCATTCCAATTCGCCATTTCTAAACCTTTGAAGCAAAAGGAAAACTAGTCGGTGGCTTGATTCCTTCCCCCCCTCGGGGAAACCCCTTGTTGGCATTGGTCCCATAAGCAGCAGCTTATCTTGCTTATACCTTAGGCCGGCTCTGCTCTCATTTTGCATAATGACTGAGCACCACCCTGCAGCCCTTTCAAACTTATGAATATATCAAACCTGCAGAACCGGTTAGATGAAGCCCAGTTGAGATGGACATGAAGCTTCAGCCTCATCAGGGTGATGCAAATGCATCGTCCACTTACAGTGGCTTACAGTTATTTCTCGAAGAAGAAAAAAAAAAAAAGCAACACTTTGTTACAGTAAGCGCACACCACAGAGTTTACACGCAGGAGGCACCATAAATATGCATATCAGGGCTTACATCTGTGACTTATTTCAGCAGAACCTTTATTGCCAGCCACACACACACACACACATACATTCAGCTACCCTATGAGGGGGCAGGATCCCTTCATGCCAGGTGCATGACACAGATCCACACCGTGCATGCTGTGTTCCGGTGCAGCCTCCGGGGCTCGGCTGCGCAGAAAGCGGGTACAAACTGCCGGGCATCCCGCCTCTTCCCGGTGTGTGCGGCGAGTGAGAGGCAACCGCATTGCATTCATCACCGCGCAGAAATGTGTGCAAGGTGCAGAACGCGAATGCGCCAGGAATTATTAAAAAAGAAAAAAGTTTCACTCACCCCCTCCGGACGGGATCCTGGAAGCTCTCCACCGGAGGGGATCCGGAGGGGTGTCCCGTTAGGATGCTCCGCGCCTCTCCTCGCAGCCGAGCGGGGCAGCAGATGATCCGACGGGCTTCGGAGCTCTAGGCGTGTGGCAGGATCGGCTCCCGTCCCATGCTTCACACCCTCTCTTTCCGGAAAACACGGACACGGCAGCCCACGCGCCCCCTTTCCCTGCGTCTGTTTACGTGTGTCGGCGAAGCAGGCGGAGGGATCGCTACGCTCGGCTCGCCTGGTTGCTGCACCGCCGCAGCGGGGAGGTTCGGAACAGCACCGGCGGGCAGGGCGGGGGTGGCCCACGGGCACTTTCTGATTCAGTCCGGCTGCTGTTGTCGCGCGTCGGCAAGCGAACCGATCCCAACAACTTTTATTATTCGAACAGGAATCCACCCGCGGGTCCTAAAATCCGCCCACTTCGCGCAGCGTAACCACCCGAAGACCAGCGCTGCTGTGAAGCACCAGGGATCCGCGTCCAGCAACAACTCGGCTCGGTTTCCGTCCAACCAAGCACGTGCGCTGAATTTCATAATAAGCTTTAATACCGCACGTGCCACGAAGTCCAATCTTTCATATCGCGCCTCCATTAAACACTGGACTACGTGGGGTTTAGGGCAACCAGCGCCCCTAGTGGCCAACTCCCGACGATATTTCCCATTTCCCGAAAGCCAGGATTCCTATGAAGTTCTGATCAGTTCTGCAGAACCAGGAGAACCAAAGCCTAATTACTGAGCTCCGCTGAGCCAGCTGGACATGACGCGGCTGATTAGGCTCCGTTATGACAAACGTGGCTTTAACTAATCAATGTGTTTAGGTTCTCAACAACTCATTCAATACGTTTACTGTCATTTCTATTATTTTTTTTATATAGTGCCTTGAACTCCTACAGTTTTTTCAACAGTAATCACTGCATTTTATGCGATAAAGCAGCACATAACTGTGCACAATT
>CAEGAE010000246.1:0-35443 GCA_903067095.1 Girardinus metallicus
AGAGTCTAGAAACGCACATCTATCCTTCACTTACAGAGTCTAGAAACGCACATCTATCCTTCACTTAGAGTCTAGAAACGCACATCTATCCTTCACTTAGAGTCTAGAAACACACATCTATCCTTCACTTAGTCTAGAAACGCACATCTATCCTTCACTTAGTCTAGAAACGCACATCTATCCTTCACTTAGTCTAGAAACGCACGTCTTCCTTTCATTTGGTGTCTATGGATGATTGTAAAGGAAAAAATAGCAAATTTACAGAAAAAAACTCACATTTTGTAGAAAAAAAATCAAATTTCTACATTTAAATTTTGAGAACAATCTCAAATGTTCTAGAAAAAAGTTGAAATTTCTGCATTTGAAAATCACAAATTTGATTGAAAAAAACTGGTAAATTTTTAAGCTCTGAAAGTTGAAAATGTTCGACTTTTGAAACAAAAATTTCCAAGTTTTTTTCTCCAAAATTCCTGAGCAGAAGGAAAAAACTCAAATGTAAAAATTTGAGACATTTTGTTGGAAATTTGCTCTATTTTTATCTGAAATGGCCCCAACATGCCGCTGAACTCATTTCTCCTGACGCTCCATTTGCAGTCGTGTGAAAAACTGGAAAACCTACAGAAGATTTAATATCAGCTTAGATTAAAAACCACAAACAGAAGCACATAATGAGAACATTATTACTCAGCATTTTGAAGATTTAAACCTTATTTAATCTCCTGCTGCTGTGAGATTTGCCTTTGATTTGTAGTAAGTGGAACATTGATCAACACATCTGATCTTTGTTTGATGATGGATCTGATATATGTGATGTTTATTGATGTTTTTATGATGTAAAGCACTTTAAACTGCCTTATCGCTGAAACGTTTTAGACAAATAAACTTGAGAGAAGATTCCAGCAGCTTCTGAGTTTGGCGAAGGATTTAAAACGTCTCAGAATAATCAGATCTGAGAAACGGTCAACTTCCAAAACACATCCGGTTCTGGACCGCAACACGCTGGAAGAAGTGTCCAGAAACCCTGAAACGTTCCCGAACGCTCCTGATGCTGAAGACGTGAAGGTTCAGGTTTAGGTTTTTCTGATCCGTATCAATTGTTCTGATTGGATCTCACTGGAGGATTTACCGATCACTTTCTCCTACTACTCTCCATTTCTGCACACGTTTTGCTGCCGTTATCGTTTTGTCCTGTTCTGCTTTTAGCTCTGTCAGTTTCTGGACTATTGATCTACTTTTCCATAGAAAGTGATGATTGTTTGTGTCTTTTTCCTGAATAAATCAGCTAATAGCACCAACAACGTTATGAACTCTTTTAGTTTTTCATTTTGTTAGCTTCAATGCTAGCCTGTGTTTTTCCTGCTTTAGTCCCTGGCTGATGGATTTCATCTTTATTTGCATCGAAGGTACGCATGGTCCAGTGTTGATGTGATGAGCTATCCCTGCCTCCATCTTGGTCATCTGACTTTAACATTTCCATAAAATGAACGTCGGCTTCTTTTGATTTTAGGATCACTCTAGTTGTCGTTAGATCAGGTTTTCGTGTTTTTATAGGTTAGGATTTGTTGCAGGTCAGTTTCCATGCAGCTGGATGTGAATTTCTGCACGTTTCTTTCCTTCATGTCGGCAGCAGAAATCTTCCTGAGCAGCTCAGATTTTCAGCCATGTTTCTGGATTAGCAGCATCATTTAGTGATTTTGGTTTCAAGGCCAGAAAGCGTAACGAATGTTCCTCGTAGGACTGAAGAACACAAACGTTGCACTCACAGTCGTTGGTTTTGTTGTGGAAACTATACGAGCTAACAAACCTCTCCGCGGCGGAACCGGTCGGGGTGTAAAACGGACCGGCTCCGGAGCGAGAAGTGGACCATTACGCTGTAAAGCTGCATGTGCTCCTGCTACAACAGGAGCCTCAATGGGCCATTTCCCTTCGCGTGTGGCCTAGAGTGTGTTAGCGGCGTGCGTGCACTCATGCGTGCACGTGTGACATATTGAGGGCATTTAAATGCGCCGAGAGAAACGACCTGCGTGTTAAAGGGTGAACAAAGGAAGAAGTGGCAGCAGAGTGTTAGGCCTCATTTACTTTGTCATATTCAAGGGCCATGCAGGCTGCATACACACACACAGGCTGCACACACACACACACACAGGCTGCACACACACACACACAGGCTGCACACGCACACACACAGGCTGCACACGCACACACACAGGCTGCAGACGCACAGGCTGCATACACACACACAGGCTGCAGACGCACAGGCTGCATACACACACACACGCCCACGCACACACACACCCCGGCTGCAGACTAGAGCTGTTGTAAGCGACTATTTTAGTATTCAACTATTTTTTATTGTCATACCAGCTTTGCTTGTTTGTGGTCCCAGATAAAGAAATCAAATAGATAAATAAATAATAAAGTAATTTATAATACATATAAACTAAAGTGTGTGTGTGTAAATAATTTAAAAAGTGAGGTGCAGCTTCAGTTCAACAGTTTGACGGCTGAAGGGAAGAAACTGTTCAAGTAACTTATTGATTATTCTGATGATTAATCAAGTAATCAACTAAAAATAAACATTTTATCAAATTAAATATTGGCAGATTCTGCTGTAACGTCAGTATTAATATCAGATATCACCAGCGGCACAAATTTTCATATTTGAACATCCCAAACAATTTGTTTAAAAAATTTACCTGTAACAATAATCACTCACTTTTTATGTTGACCTGGACAAAAATTATACAAAAATATGAAATTATACTAACAATAAAGCAGCAGGCTCACAAAGACACTTCTAAAATAAAATGTCTATACTCCAGTCTGTTTTACTCGTAGGTGGAAGTGAGAAAGTTGCGTATCACAAATAATCACCGGCTGGAACGTGACGCACTAAACAGAAAAACAAAACGAAGCTTCGAGGAATTTTAATAATCGAGGAACTCAAATCATTCGAGGAATGGTTAAAGTCCTACTGCACACACACACGCACACGCACACACACGCTCACACACACAGAGCCATGATGAGAAATGCAACAACCTAAAAGATTCCCGATTCATCCATCAAGCCTCCTCTTCCTCGTTTAATAGCAGCAGCAGAGACGGGCTCTGTTAGCTCAGACCTCCTCACACATGCAAATGAAGCGCCGTTATGGAGGCATGCGTCAGGCGCCGCCGCTCCTCGACCCGCCACGGCTCCCCGCGGGAGGGCCGGGTTCACGGCTGACACAACGGCGGCTAAATGGAGACGCATCAGGATTCTGATTGGACCGGGACGTGGAGACGGTGAGCGAGCGAGGGGGGGGAGAGAGAGGCCGGCGCCGTGAGACTGGACCACAGGAAGTTTGAGGAGTTACCATGACGACTGGTCGTAGTGGGTTTGCACTGGGACTCTGGTCGTTTTCACCATGAATCTCTGCCGGTTCTGATCCGTTAAATCAGGCATCAGAGGAGCCCAGACACCCGGACCGGCACCGGTTCTGGTTCTCCCCTGAACCAGAAGCTTCAGGTGTTTCCAGTCGTTTGGTGTGTGACGCGTCAAAAACTACAGGCGCTTATATCCAGAATTATTTTCTGTTTTAAATGTCTGAAATCTTCCCAAACTGCCGCTGCTCTTCCTGCGCCAGTTATTATTTCACACCTTTGTGTTTTGTTTTTCATTTTTAAGCAGTCATGAGTCACAGTGGTTGTTGCTAGGCAACCGAAGACCGAATGTGTTGCTAGGTAACCAGAGGGTGAGCGAGTTAGTTGATGCCACCAAAAAGTTTTCCCTCTGCCTACATCCCCCAGAATCCTGTGCGGTCCTGGATCGGAGTTCAGTTAAATTATTGATCATTCGATCAGGCATATTGATATTGATCACGTTTCTATAGCAGTATTGGTTATTTGGCTTTATTCTTCTTGTTTGGTGCGGTTTGCTTTCATACAGAGCTCTTTTGCAAGCGGACTATAATGTATAAACAAAGTCCTGCTGCTCCTGGATGGCGAAGCTCTCGCCTCCGCTCCAAGGTCGCCGCTGCTGCAGGTCGGTGGACAGGAGAGTCGGTTCGTTGAGTTTTGACAGCTGAAGCTTCGTCTGCAGCAGCCAAACCAACCCCAGCTCATCCGTCGGTTGAAACACCAGGAAGCAGATTCTGCTGTTACCCAGAGAGGTCGTTAAATCTCTTCCTGAGGTCTACCTCCTCCGATGGAATGATTACACCATAGAGACGTATGCAGTGAAACCATTACTGACAATTTGCTGCTGTGCAGCCCATGAGGAAGGTCCTTTCTTTGTACACTGTAGCTTTCACAGCCTTGAAGAACTGTCACACAAATTACTGTAATTATCCATCTAAATGTCTTTTCTGTTCATTTAATGACTTCATTTATTACAGTTAAAGCCAAATTGCAGTTTAAAGCCACAAGCAATGAAAAGAAGCACTTTTCTTAGGCAATCAACACTTGATGATGCTCTTTGGACTGAGATTTAAAATCCATGCACCTGAAACGCTGACATGCATGTAGCTGCCTTTTTACTCTCATCTATCTTTTGTGTTTTTAAACACAATTAGATCCTCAGCCACCTTCTGCTGTTTGCTGCTGCAATTAAAGCCCTGTTGTCTGGAAGTTCATTAAAATGCTGTAGTTGTATATTGGCTGTAATCGGCTTGATTAGTCAAGTGTTGATTGTGCTAATTCTGCCCTCAGCTCCAAAAATACAATTTCACCCAACATAACATAAATAAACAGGTTAAAGGCGTGCGTGGATTAATAAACATGACACTGAATCAATTAAATTACGCAAATAAAAAGACATAAGTCAGGGTTTCAGAGCATAAAAGGCTTTTTTTCTTTAACTAAAGAGACGCTTAAGGGTTTTCCTCAGAATATATCCAAACCAAAATCGATTTATTATCATGGATTTTCTTGTTTCAGTGCCATAAACAGTAAATAAACTGTAAAGGTGATGATGATGATGTGAAACATAATGGAGATGCAATGATGCTGTTTCATTATTTGACTCAACTGAGCCATTTTGTTGCTAAAGCTACATGCTAACAACTTTCATTTCCTCCATTGGAGAGATAAAATCTACAACGTATTTCGGCCATCGCTGATACAAAAAGGAGTAAAATTAAGCCAAAAAAATCTCAGACATTTTCAGATTAAACTCAGAAATCTTCTAAAAAAAAAAAAAAGCATGAAATTTTTCAGAGTTTCAAATGACAAAAAGTTTAGATTTTCCAAAATCCTTTTTTTTCTAGAAAATGTATGAGATTATTGTTCAAACTTTCAGAGATTTATCTGCCAAATGTTTGTTTGTGGAGCTCAGAAATTTGCTTGTTTTTAGTGGAAATTTCCTTCTTTTAATTTTTGCGGTGGCCCTAATAAGCTGCTGTAGAAATCTGAACTCCGGATCGTTTCAATAAATTTCCGATCAGTCCTGGTGACTCGGTCGGTGACGAAAGGCGGCCATATCAGATGCGCCGCTGATGAATGAAGCCCGGGGATAAATCAATATGACCGCCGTCTGTTCATCAGATTTGGGGCGGTGGCTTAGACAGTGAAATGTCAGCCTCTAATCTCTTTAATAGCGGGATATTACATTTTAATCCCAGTCTGATTCCGTGGCTCTCTTCATTAAGGCCACCTGCAGACGCCATGGAGGAGCGAGGGGCAGGAAGAAGGTAAATACAGAGAGATCGCTATCAAAACAGAGCTGGTAATTAAGCCAGGGAGGAGGAGGAGGAGGAAGAGGAGGAGGAGGAGCAGCAGAGGGTGAGGAAGGGCCGGGTTACGGAGCGTCGACGCGGCGCGGTGATTGACTGCGAAACGCGGAGGCAGTAAAGTGATGTGGATGAGGAGTGAGGACAAATTGATATGATCACAACATGTCACATTAAAGACAGGCCTGCCATCCATCAACATGATAAAAGGCCTCCTTCACTCCAACACTAACCCGCCGCCATTGATCTCAATGCTTCACTTCGCCAGCCACTAACCATTTATGATAACTATCATTATGCAGTTATGAAGACGATGACGATCTATCATAGCTCTGCAGGCCACAATGAAAAGATAACCCTTGCTAATTTGTTGCACTGACGAGCTCAAATCACGGAGGGAAATTAGCTAGAAAAGAGAATAATTTCACTCAATTTCTCTCAATTATGTCAGAAAATAATGAAAAGTGAAAGTGGGTGAAGATGATGGTTGGAGGGACTTAGAGGGAGAAGCGAGGATGATGAGTTTGATTTGTTTTAGGGACGTCTTCAGAGACGCAGGCAGAGGGAAAGTAGCATTGATGATAAGAGCAAACATGCTTTAAATCAGCTCTGAGAAAATCACTAAATCAATATCAATTAGGCTGCGGAGAGCTCGAACAGACAACTGGCTTTGTTTTAACTAATGAACTCTGTGGAGAATCCTATCTGTCCTGGTTCCCCCACCGCGCACACACACACACACACACACACACACACACACTCCTCGTTACCAACCACGACAGTTTGGAAAACACACAGACGTCCTGAAACTCATCAGTCGCTCCATGATGGGGATTTGAAATGTTGGGAATGCACATCGGTGGATAAATTCCCCTGATCTTTTGGGTAAGCTCCAGGGTTTATGGACCACTGAGCTCAACAAACCATTTATGTTTATCTATGTAGTAAAACTGTAGAAAATATTTGATTTCCACTGAAATACCAGGAAAACATTCTGGTACTGAGAAAACTCATGTGTCTGTTGGACTTTGGGAGTCATTTAAGGTGAAGAATCGAACCGGATCATTCCGACTAAACAGCTGAGCAGTGTGTAGCAGAGTGTGTGTGTTGGACTCTGATGTTGGACATTTTGATGGATTTCATAACAAATTGCAGCTTAAAATATCAGAAAAATAAAAAACTGGAAGTACACAGGGTTGTCCAAAGGCGTGTTGTCTGTTTCCAACAGCATCAAAATATGAACAGGAATTTGTATTTTGATTAAAGATACAAAGAAAGATCCAGAAGTGAGAGAAATTGGACAGTTTTTAGCTGAGCAAACGATCAGAAAGTTTTACAGTTTGTCTGTGAAAACAGCTGAACACGGCTAGCAGCAATAACACTCTTCAGAGAGAATGAAGAGACTGAGGGAAGGTTAGCCGAGTTTCCATTGACCACAAAACTGCACAAATTGAAATTAAGAAAATTTGCAAAATTGAACAATTTTCCACACATTTGTAATAAAGACGCAGCTAAAGGTTTTTAAATGAGTTCATCAGAGGCGATAAACGATGCTGTTTAAAACAGCGTCTGCAAGACGGCGAGAGAGAGCAAGACTTTTAGCAGATACAAGGAAGGCTGAGCAGAATTAAACAAAACTGTTCAGTGTTTTTCTACATACTTTTTACCTCAATCCCTAAAAATGAGAAAATATCCTAAGTATTCTTGTCACTCTCCGCAGCTTTAAATGCCATTTTTTCCCAGCATCAAAATATGCAAATTAATCTTTTTATCTTTTTTTTTTTTAAAGTATAATCTTGATGTGTTTCTGCCTCATTTTGAAGTGGGAGAAAAACTCAGCTGATGTGAACTAACAGTCAGAACTCTTTGCATACCTAAATGAATGGAAGTTGTTAAAACTTGTGTTGCTACAATAATCTGGATTCAGCTGTTGCAGAGTGAAAACACACACACACACACCCACACACACACCATCCGAGGCGGGCGGCGTGCGGCGAGGCTCCTCTGGGTTGCCGTATCATTTTAAACATCCATCAGCTCAGCAGAGATATCATATTAGCTCCTCATCTGCATACGGCACAGACAGAATGACAAACGAGAGAGAGAGGGAGCGTCGCTCCGCGCCTCCTTCCCGCGCCTCCTTCCACCCTCCGAACCTCGCTCTCCTCCCTCCGTCTCCTTATCCCTCTCTTCTAACCTCCTAAATTGGATCAGCGCTGCCAGCCGAGCGTGTGCAGGAGTGTGTGTGCACATTGTTGCGGTGTAATCACATCTTTTAAATGGAAAAAGGGGATGAATCTCAGGAGAAACGATGACCACTGGGCCCATATCTGACTCCTGAGCCCCAGTCCCCCCAGTCCCCCCAGTTCCTATTGGCAGTCTTTGTATTTCAGGATACTCCATCACATTTGCTTTCACCAGGCAATCTAAGACTCCTGAAAACTTTTCTTCCCTCAGATCCTCCGTCTAATTCTCCTCCACAACTTTCAGTCCAAACTTTTCTGCAGTTTTAACCTTTAAGCAACATTTTCTGTGTTTTTTTAACATGATAATTATGATGCAAAAATAACCCCAATGAGCATTATAAGCACTCATTTGACTTTTTTTAATGCTGGAAGCTAAAAGACTTATTTTATATTTATGCAGTGAACTGATAAATTTTCCAATAAGCTGCTTCATGAGAGAATACGTTTGGTTTAAATTGTGTAAGCTCAATAAAACATTAAAATTCCCCCCAAAATGTACAACGTTTGAGTTGAACATTTTCAATATGTGTGTGTAATGTAATTGTGAGCTAAAGTGGTGATCACTGTAACCTCCTGCAGATCAGTTAATCTTTAATGCTGAGGTCTTCCAAGGCCTCTGGAGAAACTTCATTTAAAAGCAATAAAACGATCCCAAATTAAATAATCACAGCCTCCTCCTTGTTCTGCAAAATCCCCGTCTTCAGCCGGTTCAGCCGATACGTTATTGGATTTCTCTGCAGCAGCGTTGCGTCCTGCCCAGAAAATAAAGGTTTCGCAGGAATTACACACAGAAAATGAGCCACTTCCTGGTGTTTTCAATAGCTACCTCTTACTTCTGAGCCATTTGTCATCACTGTTACGCTTCGTCTCTAAAATAAGAGCGCAGGAGATTCACTGGCATCATTACAAGCTTTCCAATAAGTGGTGGGCTGTTTCCCCTAAAAACAGTATTTTTGGCTCAAGGAGTCAGAGTTCATGGTGACTTTTTTCAGATTATTTTCGGTGGACAGCCGGGAAGCTGAGGCCAACGTTTGTCCCGACTTTGTCTAAATCAGTTTATCAGTTTTATTATTGGTATTTCAGCACAGCTGCTTTCACATTTATTGCAGACACAAAAAAAATATTAAAAGCCATGATTTAGTCCCATTACCAGCACTGAACTGAGCTAACAACAAGTAAATGTAAATGAAAACTTTATTTTACTTCTTTTGATAAAAAAAAGTTTAGGAACTATTTAATAATCGACAACTTTCTGTTTTTCTCCGGATAACAATATAACGTGACACACAGGAAATACTGAAAGTTTTGAAAGTGAACATCCATAAAAAAAAATCTGTCACACCAGCACAGATTAAAAAGTCCCTGGCTGGAACGTTTGTGTCCACTTGTTTCTGGTACGTCCATAACTGTGACGCACGAGCAACTAGGGCTGAAACGATTCCTCGAATGATTCGAGTTCCTCGATTATTAAAATTCCTCGAGAAAAATTTACCTGCCTCGAAGCTTCGTTAATTTACATTTTATTATTTAGCGCACCGTGTTCCGGCAGGAACATTACTTGCGTTGCGCGTAGCTCTGACTTCCACCTCTGAGTTGCTGACGAAAGCTAAGTGTTAGCAGCATAACGTCCCATCTTTAAGTTCAGCCTCTGGGGATCTTATTGATTGATGATAAATCAATAAAGCAGACGGGTTTTCATCGTTTTGGGGGACTAACAAGCATCCTTAAAATGACTGGCGCGATGCCTGGAGTACGGCAGCTTTTCTCCTCCCGGAGCTGCTGGTTCACAGCGAACGGTGGGAAGAGGCTGCAGGAGGATTTATACAGGTCAGCAGACTGAGCTCAATGTGAAAAACTGGACTGATGTTGATATGAGATAGTAAAACTGCTGCTATGTTAGATTTACCTATGATTTATTTTAGCTTTTTTTTATCCGATTACCCGATTAATCGTAAGAATAATCGATAAATTACTTGATTACTAAAATATCCGTTTACAACAGCCCTACAAGCTACATCCGCTAACAGCAACAGACGACAGATTCACATCTCTGGGCCGACTGAGGGTTAATTTCTGCTTCTAAACGATCCAACTGGACACTGAGAAACACCACTGCTGTGTTCAAGTTGTGCTAAAAGGAGTTAGCATATCAGTGAAGCTATTCAAGTCTAGCTTCTCAATGCTAAACATGTTGCTAATGCTAATGTTAGCATCCACAGTCCACATGGTTGAAGAACCTTAAGACTAAAAACTATAAATATTTTTGCTGTTTATTTATTCAATAATTTAGCAGCAAAAATGTTTTGTGAATTGAAAATGTTTATTTTGCTAAGATTTTCAATTAATTGTTAATTAATTACAGAGCCTGCGCTATTAAAAACTTCAATGGAGTTTCATGAATATTTTTTACAGTTCTGATGAAGCTAATAATTCATTAATAATTAGAGTGAAAGGCTAAACTTTATTAGCTTCACGTTTCCATGAAGAGTAAAGACAGCTCTGAGGGAAAAGTGACAAGGACTAAAAACTGTTCCTCAGATTTTACTTCATATTGTTTCCATCAGATGTTTATTCGTTGTTATGTTCAAGAACCAGTTTGAGATAATCTGAGCTCTGTGACTTAACCTGCTGGAAGCACAAACATGACAAACGTCTGTTTCATGTTCAGGAAAGAAGAGTTCAGAGAGCGAAGAAGGACAAGAAGTCGCGTCGCTCTTCAGCCCGACTTAAAATCCAAAACATAACAACAGTTCAGAGAGAAAAGGCGACATCAGAGACAACCGGAACAACACACAGGGACACCGGAGCACAGCGCCGCGACAACGGCTGGGAAGCCGCAACATAACGGTGGGCGCGGGGGAGGGGGGAGTTAGAGGAAAAGAGAGGGATGAATGCAGTGGTATCCTCAGATCTGAAGGCGAATCCCCCTCGGTGTTAGTTCTGCTCGAGCGCCTGGCACTGACACATGAATATTTCATACTGTTGATGTTTAAATCCCATCATTTGCGATGTGGTGCGTGAGCGTGCGTGGAGATCCGCTGAAATGAGGGAGAAGAAAGGGTGAGGTGTGTGTGAGAGAGTGTGTTGATCTATAATGCATAGTTTCAGTAAGTTCACTTGTGATATAGTCTATTGCATCTGTGTTTCAGCATTATGAAAGGAGCTGAGCACCTCGAGGCTCAGATTAGCATGTTAGCTCATCCATACGCAGAGCAGGCCGTGACGTAGCATAACGCCCAAACAATGGAGGCGTACTGTACATAACGCTATACGCTGCTACACGCTGCTACGCGATGCTATAAGATGCTGCGCGATGCTACATGATGCTACACGATGCTACATGATGCTACACGCTGCTACAAGATGCTGCGCGATGCTACATGATGCTACACGATGCTACAAGATGCTGCGCAATGCTACACGATGCTACATGATGCTACACGCTGCTACAAGATGCTGCGCAATGCTACACCATGCTACATGATGCTACAAGATGCTACACGCTGCTACAAGATGCTGCGCGATGCTACATGATGCTACGCGATGCTACATGATGCTGCGCGATGCTACATGATGCTACACGATGCTACGTGATGCAGCAAGCCACTCTATGCTGATCCATCCATCCATCCATCCATCCATCCATCCATCCATCCATCCATCCCAGTTTGGGTCATATATGTGGATAAAGATTCTTGAACATCATCTTGACTCTCACTGTGTTTTCAGGCGGGGTCAAAAGGTCAACAGTTTCTTCATTCAGTTGATCAAGAGGCAGAAGAGACGACGGCTCCTGATCCAGATCCACAATCTGTCCATCCATCCATCCATCCATCTGGTTCATCCCCCGTTCATCAGTCATGATGGATCTGACCTCATTTCCAGCCCCAATCACCTAAAACTCAACTCATGATACGTTCCAGCTCAGCTGGAGCTACGCTATCCTGAAGCATTTTCGCAGGATGTTTTCCAAACCTCCAGACTGAAGCAGGTTTCCTGACCCGCCTCAGGATCTCCTTCAGGTTTTCCTTGTTTTTCTCCCAGCAGACCAAACCCCTGGTTTCCAGATGCACATTTCCCAGCTAACAGAGTGAACTCAGAAATGACTAATGGAACTGAAGCTACTTGCAAAATTAATTTACTGTTATGTTCTTCTGAAATGGTAACAGGGAGGGCCGGCAACCTTGTGTAGTACCGCCGGAGGGGAAAGTAAACAATTAGAGACTCGGTGACTAATGAATTACGTGATTAACGAGTGTGTCGGAGGTAAACCTGCACTAGACAGACACACACTCGTGAGCCTGTACGTCCAAACGGCTGCACACACACAGCGGGCGCGCTTATCTACACACAGCATTCACGGCTCAAGTGAAATACTGCGCCGCTCTTCCAAATTCCTTTTCTCCCCCCACCAACCGCAAACATCCTCACCCTGCGCCGTTAAGTGAAACAGCTGGCGTATCCACTCACCGATGGGCCGATAGCTCGCCGTGTGTGTGTGTGTGTGTGTGTGTGTGTGGGGAGGCTGCGCGGTGAGATAAGGCCGAGCTGGTTTGTGTTACAGTGACGGATAAAGACAGAGATTGGAGGAGGAACGATAGCAGAGCTCCGTGGAGGGACGGACAGAGCTGTGCAAAAGACTTGAGTCAGCCGTTATCGCCACGTATTCTGGGTTCAAAGCGCCGGACTTCCTTTGTGATGTTTAAAAGCGGCTCTGACCGGCTCTTTAAACATTAATCTATTAATAAAAGTCCTGCTGATTGACTGACTAACTGATGACACACACACCAGGAGAGGAAACAGTTTATCTGCCGTTCCTGACCTGAGCCCATTTGGGCCTGAACCATCTGGTTTCCACTGGTTCTTCAGCTGGACTGATGTTGGTGTATTTCACTTTTTTGATTTTCTCTCCGCTCGGGTGTCACACCAGTTTGCAGCCAGCAGCTCATTTGTACTGGGACTGCTGGAACCGGCCTCCACCTCAGGTCTCACAGTTCATCAAAAGTTCAGCTTGTTTTTCCAAAGCGTTGAATCCAAAACTCTTAAACTCTAAAATCTGAGACAATAAGGAACTTTTTGCTCCAACGCCTCAATAAATCCTCAACGTTTACATCCAGGATGTTGGACAGGATGATTCATGTGGTTTTAGTTGCATTTCTTATTTAATGGACTTGCTGCAGTTGGTAGTTTCTGCTTTTTAATTGCACATTTGTAAAGGAAATGCAACTTATTGATACGTGAAACTTATAAGAACAAGATGATTAAATATAGAGAATTTATTGCTGACATTTCTGGTCCTTCTAAAGACCAAAATGAAGAGAATCTATTTTTTATCCATTGAGGTCTGGATTGTGGCTGGCAGGAGAAACCGGACGGATGGATTTGAACATTTCATGGTTGTTTATCTTCATAATTCATCAAAAATATTGATCTATTAAGGAGAATAAAAAGCTGCATCAGAACTGGACGGTTTGCTGTTGTTGACATGGAGGAAAGCTGGGAAACTAAAGGCAGGACCTGGAATAGGTTTTTTTTCCTAAAATATCACAAAGTTTGGAAAAAAAATTTAAAAATCTGATGATTAATTGGATCAGAAATGGAAACATTCTGCAGGTTTTCATTTAAGAAGTGAAATGATTATAAAATATTAGCAATACATAAAACATGCAGATAAAAAGGTGATACATTAATACAGTGCAGAAATGACCTGTGATTAATTTTTGCTTTAACTGGTTAATTATTTACAGAAAAATGTGTTTGGGAGATTTTTTTTTACAGAATCTGAACTGACTGATTTACAGAAAAAAAAGTTTTCATCTTAAGTGCAAAGGTTTTGTCTCGTTTGCTGCTCTGAGCGTTCTTCTAGCAAATGACAGCTTGTAGAGTCAAAGTACTAACGGGTTAATAAATTACGTCAGTAACTGATTCAACATGATAAATGGTTTCAGTCCTCATAGCAGCTTTAACTCCCTTTTTGTTCAGATGGAAGAAGTGGACAGAAAACGAGCTGAAAAGCTTCTGAAACTTTTCCAGACGACACAAAACCTCCCTATGAATCTGCACCCTGTTCACCCAGAACCCAGCGGACCGAAGTCCCATCGGACGGGCCGGTAATGAAACGCATGCAGAGCGTCAGGTTCAGATGAGAGGCAGCGGCTGTCTTCTTATAAATATGCATCAACTGTCCAAAGCAACGGCTGCAGGCAGCAGAGGCTGATAGATGGGAAGAGACGCAGCAGACACGTTGTGTTTGGCTTAGTGTGTGTGCGTGTGTGTGTGTGTGTTAGAGAGAGAGTCCCAGAGTGGAGTAATGACCCCCCAAGGGAGCAGGACCCCAGGCTGAGCCTCCCTCCTGCTGTAAGGGGGGGGCGACAGCTGCCAGCTCCTCCGGACCGTAATTGGCTGGCTGAGAAAATATACCACACACACACACACACACACACGCACACGCTCATGTCCACGCACCTTTAGCTCAACCCGATCCCCAGACTGACAGTGAGGCGCTGAAAAGCACCTGGTCCGAGTCAGCCACGGGGTCTCCTGGCCGTGGCAGCAGGGGCTTTCAGCTGGACGGGGGGGGCAAAGGGGGCCGACTTATTCAGTGTGACACCGCCATAAACACACACACACACACACGCAGAGTGACAGCTCCAAATCACAGGCGACAGCTTGACTGGCAGGGGGGTCCGAACCGACGGAGGAGGGAAATATGAAAAATAATAAGCTGTGATATTACCCAGACGGGAGGTGGTGTGTGTGTGTGTGTGGCGTCACATTTCACTCTTTGCTCAGAAACAAAACTGCTCCCTTTTTCCTCTGCAGCTTCATTTTAATATTTGGGTTTATTAAAATCAACAGAATAAACACCATGTTAAAAAAAAGAATTTAATTATGAGAATAAAATCGTGAGTTTACGAGAAGTCGTACGAGAATAAAGTTGCATAAAATACACTATAAAATATGGGAACAAAGAGATAAAACTGCACAAATAAAGTCAAAATATAACGAGAACGAAGTGAAAATGTTATCAGATCGTTTCAAAGTCCTGATACGGATAAAAACCTTAAACGCTGCTGAATATGAATAATAATGTTAAAGTTTGAGAAGAAAAATCATTAATTTGTTTTCACAGAGTACCGGATGCACTTGAATGCACCATGACGTGCGACGTTCAGGTGAATCCTCTCTGCTCGGCACAGTGTGGACCAGGAACCTCAATGTTCACGTTAAAGTTTCTTCAGTCAATAATTCAGCCGTTTATCTCTTGGTCACGTGATGATTCTGAGTTCAGGTATAAACGGACATGTTTGTTCTTTACATCCAACTCAACAAAACTGAGAAGCTGGAGAAGTTCAGCACAGCGTAAACAAATATTACAAAGTAAGAACACAGAGGTGAAATCATCTGTTTTCGGTTTCACCTGAACGCATCACGCTCACATGTACTTCCTCAGATTAAAGAGTGAAGCAGCGTAAAGTGAGTGCAGGATGAGAAGTGGTGAAAGAGAGGATGAAGACGTGAGGCGAGGAGAGGGGAGCGGCGGGAAAAATTCAATATATTTTTAATCTAGCGGATGTAATCAGATTATGCGTCTGCCAGGAGCGACGAATTTCATAAGGAATAACCAGTTTGGGCGCGGGAAGGGGAAGCGCGGCGGCGGAGACGGGCACTTTGGTTGGCCGATCTACATCGACTCTGACAGATTCTAATAAATGTGCTGGGAGGCGCCGCAGAAACACAACGCCGTGTAATCACTTTATCGTGACAAACCGGGATTCCAATGCTGTCCCATGTGAGCCGCGCCGGGGAAAATTCAATTAACCGTGAACGGCTCATGCTGGGGGAACGGAACCACACAGAGGGACAGAGCGCGGGAGGATTCTGGTTCTGGCTCGGTTTCGGTCTGCAGGTCCGGTTTCAGCAGCTGCGGCTCGGAGATTTGACCCCGACCGGCTAAACGAGATGAAACGTCCCGAAGCTTCAGAGAGCCGGGGTAATTTGAGACGACCCGACATCTGCCGACATGTTCAACCGCGTGTGAACAAGCAGCGACCGAAACGTCCAGGTTTCCATGGCAACCGCACAGAGGCGACGCGTCCGAGAGGAACGGCGGCCTCGCCGGCGGCAGGGCGAAGGCAAAACTTTCTGCATATTCCAGCAACAACACCAAAGTTTTTATTAAAAAAAGAACATCTGTTCACACAAAAAGTTAGTAGAAAACATCCAACGACAGGAAAGGAAGATGATGTTAAAAAAAAAAAAAGACAAGTTCAGGCATTTCTCAGAATCAAAGTTTGAATTTTGAGAAAAAAAAAAGTGACTTTCTTTCCTTCCTGTCGTCTCCTTTGCAGTTTCTGCCTGTAGTAACATCTGGTTGCTGATGTGAAGTTAGTGTTTCCGTTGCAGAAATCCGCCTCATCATAGGGCAAAAACGTTTCATCGAAAACACACGTTTTTCTACATACTGGCATCAAGCAAATGAATTGTTGTAATTCCAGTTTGAAGCCGTGATGAGGATGAACCGAGTTTATGAAAATGTTCCTCCTGAATCTAAAACCGTTCTCCATGAAAAACATTCAGATCTTCAGAAAAGCTGAAAAGTTTTGGCTCAGTTCCTCCGTCAAAGATGAGAATTGAACGTAAAGATCATTAAAACTTCATTACTGGCTGCAGATTGTTCTTAGGTCTGAACTCCAGTTTCTGATATAAAACAGATGAAAGCATCAAGTTTTGTCCTTGAAAGCTTTTCGAAAGAATCATTCTTCAGTCCTGATTAGCATGAAGGTTAGACAGGAACTGAATGCTGTCTAGACTCCAGACATCCATCTGCATCCCCAGGTCAGCTCTGTCCTAGTCAAAGCATCTATGAGAACAAAGCTTTTCTGCAGAACTTAGACCTTCAGGTCCCCAAGGCAGAGCTGAATACAGAAACTTCTATAAAGTGTTTAAGTGAAGACTGTTTGTTGCACATTCATTAAATATAAATGTAGCTGAAGGAGGAAGTCGCTCAGAGCTGGAAAAGTTTTTATCGTTTTCGCCTCATCAGAACTTTTAGACCCAGAAGCTCAGCTGGGTTATTAATTCAGCAGGAAATCCTGAATTTGGGCGTTTCGACCTCATTTCCAGTTTGGATTCGTTCAAATTCATGACTTCCTGTCTGCAGAGGTTCTGGTTCCTCTGGAGGTCGGAGTCGGGAACAGCAGCAGAACCGAGTCAGAACCCGCGCGGCCCGGTTCTGATCCGACTCATTGGTACCATTAGAACTCTGACCCACCAGCAGGGAGTCGTCACTTTAACTCACTACAAACGTCTCAAGACTTTCGCTACGGAAAGCTGCAACGTTTTTAATAAATCTCAGCTTCTGAGAATCGTTCTGATTAATCTGAAATAATCTCTACAAATTATAATCACAGCCAGTTAATCAGGAAGTGAAAGTATTACATTTGTATCCAGATCAGCTGGTTCTGGTTCTGCAGAGCTCCACAATGGTTTGATTCACATTTTCTCAAGGTTGAGAAAAGGTTGATGCTTCTGCACTTTTTCCTTCCACTAAGCTTTCAATGACCATGCTGTTCATTACCTCCTTAAGCATGTTTTTTTTTTAACAATCTGATTGAAATGTTCAGAGAAGCTGAACATTTAATGTGTATTTATAATGAAACGTGAAGCGGTGAGGAAGACGCCGGATCTGATGAGCTGCAGCTGTAAGAGCAGAGGTTTGTCCTCACAGCGGATCGAATAAGGAAATTCAAGCAGGAAGAGCAGAAATAGTGTGAATGAAAAGCTTTGATTAAACCAGCAGAGGGAACAATTTACAAGCAGACATCTGATGAACACAGGAAGCTGAGCTCAACGACATAACCTTGATATATTTTTATTAAATCTGAGTAG
Organism: Girardinus metallicus; assembly: GCA_903067095.1. NCBI lineage: Eukaryota > Metazoa > Chordata > Actinopteri > Cyprinodontiformes > Poeciliidae > Girardinus > Girardinus metallicus. Next base: position 17,848 of record CAEGAE010000246.1, read on the forward strand.
ATCTTTTCATTCCTGCTTTTTCCTCTCGTCTCGTTATTGAAGAAAAAAATTGACTCAACTTTACAATAACAGGTTTCATAAGGTACGAACTCGCTTGGGCGATGTTTACAATATTCACTGATCAATAACACAAACGACTTGAACAAAACAATAAATCAAGTAGATTTATTTTGACAAAATGGCTGAAAAACTAAAGGCCCAAAACTAACATGACACATAATCAAATCTGAATGGAATAAAGTTAATGTTTTGAATAAAAAGCTAACTTTCCCTCCTACAGTTGAGCAGGAAGCTGCTAAAGTTCATTCCAGGTCGTTTTTCCCGCATCGCGGTTTTATTAGGCTGATGCAACGTTTCTACTAAAAGCTCGACTGAGAACCGGTCAGGAAGAAGAAACACAAAAAGTTTGACAACAAACATCAAACGTGTCGGAGTTGGGAAGCAAGACGGATGTGAAGAGGAGTCGGTGTTCATTACGTCTGATCACATCTGCCGGTTAAATCGCCCCAGAAAGAAAAATTGGATTCTCATGCAGATTTCTGGTTGCATCTCTTCTCTGTCATTTTGAAGTCAGACGATCCACAACCAGAAGTGACACTTCTGGGAGGCTGGTGGGGATCCACAGAGCTCCCGGCGCTAATCGTCACTCCGTCACTCGTTTGACAAATGCACTTCCCTCGGCGTTTATCCCATAACTCTGTTATTGATAAGAAGCCTGCCTGCCACGAGCGCCGCTCATTTTCAGCACATTTAGTAAAACTTCCCTGATCTCCAGGCGTCCATTTAAAGACGTTCTTCTCCTGAGTGGGTATTTGTGAAACTGCAGCTGTTTTAACTACAGGTAGAGAAACTAATGGTCTGAAGAGAAGGCCGGCGTAAACGGGACTGCAGGGCTTAAAAGCCTCATTGCAATTATGACAGAATGAAATAAAGAAGTGAATTCTTGGATTGATTGTGCCTGGTTGCCCAACAAGGTAATAAATGTAGCGAAGCAATCCGCTCAGCCATTAGCTCTGGTAGAGATTTATTTTACGTCCATGTCATGCTCCCAGTTTTCCTAGAAAACAGCCGTGTCTTGTTATGAAGTAATGGCCTTAATCAGCGCCGAGCTGAATTCCTGAACCTGGCCTCGCGGCTCCACCATCGCTGTTTGGTTTTCTCCATGGAAACAACAAAAGACATCTCAAACTCACTCCAGCTTCGTGACAAAACGCTGCGAGAGCCGCAGCAACGAGCCGCTGTGATGTTCGGGGAGGAATTAAGGCGTTATATAAGCCTAAAACAAGAATCTGGTGACACGTGAGAGGCGCGTTGGGCCCTTCACATCTTGTTTGAGTTCAGCCTGGCGGGTTCTGAGCTGCGGGTAACCGTGAGAACGGGCCTGCTGAGCTCAGGTTCTGACCACCGACACACACACACCGGTCCAAACAAACCACACCACAGTCTCACACCTGGGAGCTTTTATTTAGCTCAGTGTTGCAGTTCCACAACAATATTAGCTTAAAGTAAAGTGAAACAACATTTCTCTGAACAGTTAGAAATAGTTTGGTTAATTAGTTTCATAGATATTTTTTTTACATACTAAAGTTCAGAGTGGAACCTTTGTACGCCATCGTTCCCGGTACGTCCATAAAACCAACACACATGCTGTAGCCGCAAACACATAACATGTGACACACAGGAAACCTGAAAGTCTTTAGACTGGAAAAGAGAATACACAATAAAAATATACATCATCCCAGAACAAATGGAAACAAAGTTCCTAGCTGGAACCTTTGTATTCACTTGTTTCTGGTACAGCCATAGATCTGACGCACAAGCTACATCCGCTAGTAGATGAAGTCTCTCTAGCCTCACTGGGCTTTAATTTATGCTTCAACCTGGTCTGATCTGGAGCTGGAAAAGACTATTGTTGTGTTCAAGTTGAGCTAAAAGGAGTTAGCCTTCCAGCTACGCTATTCAAGGCCAAAATAGCATCTCTGTGCTAAACACGCAGCTAATGCTAATGTTAGCATGAATTATCAGGGTTTCCTGAAACACAGAAACCAGAATAGATGGAATAAAACTTTGCTCCAATCTGACGGTTGAAGAACAGATTAAAACTAAATATTTTGGCCCAGCAGGTGAAACAATCATCATTTTGCCCTCCAGCGTTGTGAACATGTGCAAAACCTCCAGATGTGAACAATAACATGCAAGAGGCCTACACACCACAAACCCAGTTGAAATGCAGAAAAATATCCAAGAAAAATATCTAAAACTTTTGAAGCAAGTAAAAAGTTAGATCGTTCCTTTAGCCAGCTAACAGCTAACGAAGAGGCAGGAATTATCTGGCATCTCATTAAAAGAACTTCCAGCTATAGGCAGCCATGATGGATCCCGGAGCCTTGGCAGAATCTGAAGAATTAAAGTAAAAGCCTAAAAATGCAGAGAGTTGCACAGAGACGTTCCTGCTCGGCGTCGCATAAAGAGGATGTGAGGAGGCGCGTTAGTCCTGCGGTGCTGAGCGTGTCGTTGGATTTTACCACAGACTTTAACAGCAGGAAGAACTCTCAGTGTGAACGCATTAAGCTAATGCAGACGCACAACAAGCGACACGAACGAAGACGAGACACCGCTCTGCTCCGATGGAGGTCAAAAGAAGGTCACCAACTGAGCTGGACGTCTCCTGAAACGCCTCCGCTGGGTTGCAGCTGCTGCTTGCACACGGACGGGCGTCTGACTGTAAACTGTAGATTTACGAAGCTGGACGGAGGCGAACGTTTGAGCCTCAACACCTGCCGTAGCGTCCCTGACCCTGAAACAGCACATGCTGTACTTTCAGTTTTAATGTTTCTGATACAAATCTAATAAACAGAAAGATGAAGAACAGCTCGGTTGGAGGAAAAAACTGGAAATATGATGAACATAACCTTTTTTTGATGTAAGAGTGAGATAACAGAAACCTTGGATTTATCTGCTCTTATTTCACTGAGACAAATTATCCGGTTCCTCACTGCAGAAAGAAGGAAGAAACGGTGAAGCAGATGGTGCAGTTACTGCTGACAATAAAATTTTAAATAAAACTGTATTTAAAAATATACATGGTGAACTGATGCCGTTTACTTTCCTCATAAAAACCGAGCAGCAAAACGACGAAGGTTCATTCAAGCACCACGGCTCACTGCACTAGACTCCACGGCTGAAGAAAAAGCAGGTCGAAGCTCATCGAAGCAGGAATTGATCCGAGATCTATCACTGTCAGTAGATGAACTGATCAGGCTGTTCAGTGGATCTGACCGGCACATTCAAACTGTTTTCAACAACTAAACACAAAACATATAAAATACATTTATTGGTTTTGTTCCAGTGGACTCTCACCACTCTGCAGTTCAGTATTTGTGGATCCAGAGTTTCATTTTCCTCGGTGCTAATTGGCTGAACCGAGAGTGGAGTTAACGGGTTCTGCAGCAGTTCTTGGTGTATTAATGCATTTTAATGTGGATTCTGTGTTAAAACAGACAGAAGTGTGTTATGGAAGTTTTCATGTATTTGTGGATTTTATCTAATTGCAGGTGAAATTTGTCCCTGAAAATGTATTTATCTGACTTTAATATACTCTGTAAATGATGGGAGTTTATATTTTTGTTGAATAGAGAGACGAAAAAATCCACTGAGATCCACAGATCAGAAATTATTTTTTCATTTTGTTGGATTTTGGCGTTTGGATTCATAATCTGAATTATTCCTGAAGAGTGAAGAGTCAGAATCTGATTTTCTGTCAGATTGTGGCACAAACCAGGAATCTGACTTTGGACATTAAATACAAAGATTTAAACTTTAGAGGAGTGAAAGGAACAACATGTACATGAACATGTTTGCTTAAAATATACAAATTTAAGTCCTAAAGAATGACTCTTTATTCTTCCAACTGAAACAAATCCCATTAATTTAGTCTAAAAAACCAGACGAAGCAACAGGATGTAACCAGATCCAAATGAAACGGGTCACTGCAGCGACAGCTAATGAAAGTGACTTTTTACAGTGCATCTTTGCAGGGAACTGAAGGTGTTGAACCAGGTGAATTACTAGAGGATGTAGACGAATGAATCCTGTCCCGGGTCTGATGAACTCTCCGACCCCGTCAGGCTCCACCTGTCGCCTTTTCACGGAAAACTCAACGAACATCAAAAGCAACTGGCCTCATTCTTTGGCCGACGTTTTTCCCAGGATTCCCTGTTTGTTAAAGCAGGGCTGTGAAAGCGTTAGGTCTGGGCTTTGACTAGGCCATTCTGTCCATCCATCTTCCCATCAACTCTGACCAGCTTCCCTGTCCCATAGCATGATGCTGCCACCACCAGATTTCACAATTTGAAACAATGTTGGTTCTTCTGGCCTGTTTGGTTCACTGAAAAAAACCCAACAAAACTTACCAAGGATTTTCGTCTAATTTCTAAAGTAAATACAGGAAAAACATTACAAGTCAGAAAGAATCTACCAGTGGAACCAGAACCTCTTTTTCTTTTTATCAAATTAAAGTATTTATTGACTTAAATCAAGCTCCTATATCTCGCTGAGAAGTTATTTGTTAGATTTGTCTTATTTTTAGTGCATGAAAACATTTGCACCTGAAATGAGAGAAGTTAGTTTGTGTTGCGTCTCTAAGCAACCTGAATATTGGAACGTTTCATTCAGCCTGTATTTCTGCTAACGGCCATAAAAGCTCAGATTTATTTTCATCTTTGATAAAATGTCTGAATCCGTTGGATCCAAGTCAGTTTCACCAATTCAGAGATTTTGTCCCAACCAACAGTCATTTCTCCTGCTTTAATACCTTCGTACTGAAATAAATCTATTTATTTCTGTTGGTATTTCTGTGCTTTTATAAAGCTATGATAAAATCATAAAGTGCTCATATTAAGTATAATCTACCTGCATGTTATCCCCTGTAGGATCTGTTTTCATCATAAACCAAACTGACATTATTTACTGGAATCAGATAAAATCATTTCCTTACAATAACTTATGAGTAGATTACCGCAGAAAAGTTTCAAACGGGGAAATGAAATGTCTTCATGGTCAGAAAAACACTTAAAAAACAACCGGAAACGCTTCAGTGAGTACTTCAGACCACCGTGTGGCGCTGCAACACTCCAGGGGAGCAACAGGGAACTGTTAGAAGACTTTAGAAATATTGCAAAATTCCTAAAATAGCACCATAAAGTCAGTGATTTTGTTTGCAAAAAAGCAAAAGTAAAAACGAACGACACTAAAGGAGAAAAGCTTCAGATTGAGAGTTTAATCTGAAATCTGAGGATTGTGTTTGGTTCCAGAAGAACGACCTGCAGAGTCACAGCGTTGACTCATCCAACGCGGCTCTAACAGGACAGTTATGAAGAGGAAACACAGAAATGAGCTGATAGTTTACTCTAAATGTTCAAATATAAAAAGTCTTTAATGATGAAATGCTTCTGGGGAGTCTTCCAGAAAACATCTTCCTCCTCTTACTGCAAACTTCTCTCTTCAAGCAAAAGTGAAACAAAATGTGAATATTGTCCACTTGGGTTATTTTGCAGAACAATTAGTCCAAGTTTCCAAATACAGCATAACTGCAGATGCTTTATTAGTTTGGTCTAACAGGATGAAGAGCGAGCTTTCAACTAGAAAGCTCAAAAAACATCAGCATTCACCTTTCCCTCGCTGCCTAATTTTCTGCGGGGCGCTAATCAAGCGCTTGTCTCTGCTCATGAATTTAGAGGGAAACCTCCAGCATTTAAATGTGCATTTAATTGCGTCGGTTCTGGAAGCGTCGTTAAGTAAGAGCTGAGAAATACATTTCTTAATGCGACTTAGTGATGCCCGGCAAATCAAAGACCATCAAGCGAATTAATGAGGGTGAGCAGTGAGCGCATTAAGAGTAGAGACGAAGCGTCTCCACAAACAAACAGACAGCAGAGACAGAGGGACGGCTGTCAGCAGCAGCGCTGAGCTCTACTCCAGCACAATGCAGCCACTTTAACAGCATAAACACACAAACACCTTCTCTCTGCTGCGTTTCTGAAAGCCCTCTGCTGATGAACGGAGCGCTGAAAGCGTCTAAGGAAGAGGAGGCGAAACGGTGGGAGCGGAGGAACAGGAAAAGGAAGAGAGGAGGAATATGAAACCTTCCTGGTTATTAAAAGCGTCTTACGAGGGCAGCGCTCCTGTCGTTAAGTAGTCTTTCAATTATTAACGAAGCCGCCGCTTTTATCCGCTGGCAGAACCGTTTCACTGATGGCCTCCTCGCCCATCCAAACACACACACACACACCTGAGACAAACACACATGAGGTGTTCAGCGGTGATTGTTGAGGGAGCAGGTCAGAGCTGAGAACGGCTCCATAAAACCAAACATTTCAGAGCAACTGGGAGCTTTTCAGCAAGAACTGAACAACCCCATCCCTCTGCTTCCTGTGGAGGAAGCGGCCTCTTGGGGGAGCTGCAGGTGTGCCGACCCGTTCGGACCGATCCCCTCCCCTCGGCTGTCAAGTGCTTGTCAAGAATCAGCAATAAAGCGGAGCAGATAAGGAGAGATCGGAGATAGCTGGGATTGAGCTGTGGGCAATAAGAGAGGAGCTTTTAGGATGTTATCCAGCCTCTGTTTGCTGCTCCAAATGTTCCCGGCCTCCGGTGAGACGGGCTCATCGCACAGATTACCAGAACTAAAGCTGCTGGGGGAGAGATCCAAACACGGCGCTGTCAATCTGCAGCCTGAGAGCAGAGAGGCTGCAGAGGAAGCAACGCCCAGGACGGAACCGGAACCGGACGGATTCAGGTGATGAAGTGACAGGTTTACTGGTTCTGCAATCAGAACCAGCTTTACTGATGCAGAACATCCTGGCAGGTCCGGATCGGACCTGGAATTCTGGACACTTTCCATACGGCACTGCAAAAATACACTTTAACCAGAACTTCTTGTTAAAGATTATAAATATGTTTGCACTATGTTTCTGGTGCAATCATATTTATAACATAAAACTAAACGATTAGTCGTTTTTCAGCTGCTTTACGTCAGTAATTCAGTTCCACTGGTGATTTCCCAGCATTCTTAGCAACATAAACAGAAAAACTGTTCATGGAAATTATTCACATTTTATATCAACCAGGAAAAGAAATGAGATTCATATCAATAAGCTCAATGCATTAACGTGTTTTCAGTTATGTTTTATTGAACAAAGAGCAGAGAAATGAGTTATAACTAGTTACATTTACTTCTAGGAGTATTTTTACAACTCTGGACTTTTGATTTTTACTTGAGTAATTTTATTATGAAGTATTTCTCCTCTTATTTGAGTAAAACTTCTGGATTTTCTTCCCACTCAGTGAAAAACAAAAATCTTTTCGCCGGACTCAAACACACACCTGCAAGTTTTTGTCTGATTTTATAATTTTTTGTTACTTACTTACATTTTTGTCAACTTAAATTTATATATTTGATGATGTACATTTTAAATTTTCAATTTGATCTGTTTGTATTTGAGTCGCCGTTTTACCAAACACGTTTTACTCTTGACTAATTTCTTGTCCAGCTACTTTTTACTGTTACATGAATGTTGATCCTGGGGGTTTTAATCGTCATTAACTGGAATTTATTGTGACAACAACAAGTCAGATCTCTACCATTGAGACATTATGAGGGTAAAAGCCGCCGTTGGCCCGGCCGGCCCGGTTCCAGTGGCGCTGCGGTTTGAGCCGGTCTCCGGCGGTTAGAGGATGTTGGACAGTGATCGGTGCTCATCCATGACTCGGAGTGTTTCCACTGCGGAGACGCTGCGCCAGGCGCCGGGGCGTGCTGACGAACGTCTCCTGGGACTCCTGTCCAATTACGACTCAAAATGAGCCGGAGGAACGTGGAGATTGGGCTGGAGCACAAAGGTGATGATGGAGGGAGGCGGCGGGGCCAAGAGCTGCGGATATGAGTAGCACTCGACGTTAATGTGTCAGGGTGGTGGGGGACCCGCTGAGGACCGACTCCACCCTCAGGCCGCCATTAAGCGCCAAAAGGTGTAATGATGTCGGGTCCGGCAGGCGCTGCAGCAGCAGGTTAACCGTGCATGACACCATTACCCTGATCCCATAACTAAGCTGAGAATTTCAGGTTACAATCCAAATTTCATCCTCATCACATGAAAAAGTGACAAATGGAGAGATTCCAGTGAAGGTTTTAATAGTCGCCGTTGCTCCGAGGGATTTCATTTAAAATGTCATATTTGGACGACTCCACTCTGAGAGCCATTAAGCAGAAATGTGTTCGTCTATAAAAGAGCTCTTCTGTGTGTGATTGCCATTTAATAGCCGGCCATACGTTCACGCTCCAGTCTGGCTTTAATGTTGCAGAGAAGCAGGAGCCCAAAGGCCTGAAACATCCAAACGCCGCGCCGGGCGGCGCACAGGAAATGATGTCATTATGCTAGTGGTGAAGCTCAGCTGCACGTTCGGCATGTATGACACCAGAACCAGCAGAGAGATTATCACAATATGTCTGGTTTCACCAAACCTGAGGGAAGGCAGAGAAAATATGACCTGAAGATATCTAGAAGTTACATTTATTTACAAAAACATGAGAAAATGTGTTGCATAATGTTTAGAAATAAAAAAAAAAGCTGGAATCTGTCAGTAATTAGAGAGAAACTCTTTCCTTCATCAGTGGAGGTTAACGTCAATGGCCTAGTTAAAACTTCAAAGGTCGTCAGCTAGAAGTTTAAAGGTCATGGGCTGATCACAAATCAGACCTGAACCCAGCAGGAAAAGCACAAGACTCCACTGATGAAGGAAAATCAGCGTGAGATGATTGTTTTACCAAAACTACGACAAAAACAAACCCAACTGCTGGAAAAGAGCAGCAGGTCTGATTCTGGTCAGTTCACCAGGATTTCAATAAACGTCCAGAAAGAAGGGAGAAATCTTAGCCACGCTTGTGTTGATGTTTGTCATCAAAGTTTCTTCATACACATGAATAAATATATGAGCATTTTGATACAGATAGACACGTCTATTATCGGCAAGAAAATGTTTAAATACCGACGACATTCAACATTATCTGTACTGTTTAGAAATATTTTTACATTTTTATTTTCCTTTATAAAGTCACTACTTTACAAATATTCATATATATATATATGCACAAAATGAATATGTTTAATGTGTCAAAGAAAATAAAACCGATAAATAGAAATGTAAGATAATTTGGCTGATTCTGAAATCAGCTTCCAAATGGAAATAAAAACATTTAAACACAGAAACTAAAACTGTTGAGATTCAACAGAACTTTAGTTTCACAAGATGCTAAATAAAACATTTAAAAAAACAACAACTCAAAACTAAAAGTCTTGTTTATTTTAAACAAGACATTTTAATTTTTTATTTTTTTTTAAAAGGAAATTATCCTTTAAAAAATGCTCATAAAAACTTCCACCGATTTATTCAAATGTTTGTGAGCATTAGCATATTAGCGCATCATGATAAAGTTTATTTTCCAGGCAGGTTTTTCTGCCGTATTAATGTGACTGATGTGAAACATCCCAGCCCTGATGCTTCCATTACATTCATATTTATTCACATAAACATCCACATGCTCTCTACTTATTTCTTCTTCTCCTTTTAATTCAGAGTTTTAGTCAGACATGATTCCAAAATAAGTTCTCAAATGTTTCCGCGGAGTGAAAAAAAACACACAAAAGACATCCTGACATGAAAGCAATTTCATTTCAAAGATGGAGAGTTGTAGTACAAGATACGAGTATCAGTGGCAATCCAAAAATAACCCGCTATCAGGTAAATCCTCTCCATGACAAAGTGGCTCAGACAAGTGCTCTTCTGCTTCCTGACACAAAGAAAACACGGCTGCAGCGGCAGAGAGTGACGAACACGCTGAAAGTTTTTCTCTGGCAGTCAGCGGGGGCTTTCGGCGGCCCGTAACCACAGCAACAGCAACCCGCTCCGCATCAAACAGGAAAACATGTCTGTTTAAAACAGATGCTTTTTACCGAGAAGGGAACATTTGGACAGAAGTGGCTCAAATTAGAGTCAAACATCAGGTATTTATTAGAAAGATAAGCCGACATAAAGCCTTTAACTTAAAATCCTACCTTTAATTTCATCTGTACAAAAACATCAAGTTAAGAAACAGCTAGTTTAGTTAAATGCTTCATAATCTGGTTTTGATTTGGACGGTTTGAACGTCTCGATCTGAGCTGAACACTTCAGCTATGAATTAAGGTTTAAATGTTTTCAGGACAAAATTATCAACCAGTTCAAGTATTTATGAGCTGGAGACTTTAAGGTAAACTCCTTAAAACACGGTGGAATGTCCCTTTATTTAGCACTGAACGGGTCGTCGTTGGTGTCGTTTGATCCAGATTTTAGTAACTAAGAGTGGAATCCAGGTGAAGCAGAGATGAGGTTTCAACATAATAATATCAAATAATAAAAGATAATAATAATTAGAGATGTTCTGCTGCAGCGGTTTGAACTTCCAACGGTTTTCAAACAGAAAGTCGAGCTGAGCTAATGATTTTGTTCTTGGTTATGCCTCCATGTTTTCTCCGTCCAACTCTTTGCTTTTTTTTAAAAAAAAAAACTTGTTTGAAATGAATAAATCACATCAAAACTCAATGAGTCACCATTTCTACATGAGGACACCGAAACAAGCTGCAGCTTTTGCATGTTTATTTTGGCTGATGATTGTGAATTTCCTGGAAATCCAACCAGAAATTGTGAAATGTTAAACAGTCCAGACTGCAGCGAGAGAGAAGTTGATCGTATTATGTAAAAGTGAAAGCAGAACCGCCACTAAACGCTCAAATCCTGCATGTTTCCAGGTTTCACAGAAATAATGTAAAAGAAGATGGCCGACCTCTCAGGGTTGCATCACGCTTTCACACCGAGTTCCTGCAGAAATGTTTTTAGGATTATAAATTATTAGTGACAGATGACAGTAGTGTTTTATGCGTTGCCGGGGAAACGAGGCCCGATGAAGGTGAAGAAAGGTTGGAGAGAGGTCGTTGCTCTGGGTCTCGTCCTCCTGTTGGCAGGTCATGGAAAACATCAAACTCAAAGCACCAACTACAGCCATGCTGAAAAAGTAAGTACACCCCTTCAGCCTCCAGGTTTAGAAACGACGAAGCACAAAAGTCACAACGCTCATTATTTATGGCAAAAATCAAAAACACCCCATTCTTCCATATTTGTGTACAGACACCGTTAGCAGCCAAATCTTGGAATAGACCGATTCCGATGAAGCTTCCACAGGCCCACAGCCTCAGCCGTCCACCGCCGTGCTGCACAGCTGACATCAGGATGGTTCACATTTCTGCCCAGAAGTTTTGATCGTCGTTCACAGCAGCTTTGAAACATAAACCTCATCTACAATATTCTACATTCTTTTTTTTACAAAAATCTCATTGTTTGCGTTGAAACATCGACTATCGGGTAAATGGTCGTCTGTCTTCACCGCAACAGACCAGCTGGTAGCCATGGCAACAGGCAAAACCCTAATCTGTTGATCTCTACTCAACCATCACTGGTTATACTGGAACTCCTCCGCCTGATACTGGAGCCTTCGATATCAATCAATCAAATCAACCAATCGTTTCAGAAACAAGGCAGGTCAAAGAGCTTCACCTCATAAAAACACAAAACTACAACACAGCCAACAACTGGAAACCATGAGACTGAAGGCTCATCCACTGGTTCCAGCTAAAACGTTTTAACTTTGGTCAGATAAACGCTTCATCCCATCGTCTGTTTCCGGATAAATCAGGATCTCATGAGCTCAATGCAAAGCTTCCCACTGGTTCTGGTGGCAGCACTCAAACCCAACATGGGCTTAAACATGAAGCACGAACAATAAAGCTGCAGCTAATGAAGGTGAAGTGCTCCGACTAAATTAGACGTTAGTGATTCTGGAAGAGAAAACAAGCAAACCTGATGGGAATAAATTAATCAGGCATAAGATGCAACCTGAAGAGATTTTTGTTTTTTTTAAAGGTAGTAGAAGATGTTTTCCTCTGAGGTGAGGCGTGTGTAGAGCGCCCCCTGGCGCCAGTCTGCAGGCTTTCCCTCAGTCCAGACATTGGCCCTAAACAAAGATGGCCGATAGGGATCAGAGGGACTATAACTATTTCTGAAAAGGATTTAAGTGAGAGCTGAACAGAAGGGAGGTTCCCTCCTGGATGAACCGTTTGATTCTGTCCAGTTCAGTTTAATCATGTTCCGTTTTCTGGATATTCTTTATGAAATCAGGGATCAATTAAATGAAAATTAAGTTAGTAAATTATTGAAAGTATAGCTGCTGGATCTCTGCATATTCACCAATTCCTGGATTTTTCTGAGGAACGTTTCTAAATTATTAATGGAAAATTTGGTTATTTGGAGATTTTTTGTCGATTACATTTAAAATATTCCAAATAAAAAGCAGCTTGGACCAACGCTAGCCGACCAGCTAGCCGACCAGCTAGCCGACCTGCTAGCCGACCAGCTAGCCGACCTGCTAGCCGACCTGCTAGCCGACCAGCTAGCCGACCTGCTAGCCGACCAGCTAGCCGACCTGCTATCGGCTGCCGTTCATTTATCTTCAGCTTGATTGGCTGAAGCCCCAGCACAGATAAAGACAGTCATGTTGGTTTCTAACTGAGCCAAAATGGCCTCCACCGTGCGCATTGATGCACATTCAGGTATGTATAGGCAGTTATCAGTTATCAGCGTTTTAAAGGAAGATTTTAGCTATTAATAGTCTGTGGATCCTAAATGACTTCAAATTCTGAAAAAATTATTTTTCTATGTTCCTTAAATGCATCAGACTTGAAACGTTTTAGCTTAGCAACCAATCAGCAGCAGTTTCTCCTCTAATGTAAATATTTCTTAGTTGTTGAATTATAACATTAATTCAGGTTTTTGTGATAAAAAGGAGATCATATCACTGATTCTTCCTAACCAACCGTTCTGCCTTAAACTTAAAGATTATGATTTAATTTTTTGTATTATTTAAATAATAACTTTGATCATTTATGTGTTGCCCCCTGCTGGGCGTAACAAAGAATGCAGGTTTCACTTAAATTTTGGCTTGAAGAGAAGTTTCTCTTTCTATCACGTCTTTGGTTCTTCAGGTTTTAGTTCAGGTTCTGGACTTTCGGTTCGAACAGGAAGAGTTTTAATTATCTAAAAGCAGATCTATGGAAGTAAGATCTTTGAAGGATTTGGCAGCATTTAGGATGAAGTTGTTTCCAGAAAACGTAGCCTGGTCTGCAGATACAAGACGCCAACTTTAAGGTCCGACTGTGGAAATGCAGACTCTGTTTCTTCTGCTGATTGTGACTTTGTGTTTTAAACGGGCAGCTTGAGAACATGATCGGTTCTGCAGCTTAACGGGGGTTTCTCTGCACAAGCAGCTGCGTCTGGAGAGAATCAGCTCAGTCTGTTACATCACACAAATATTCCTGCTAGAAGGACTCCACCCTGCAGCGCTGTTCCACTTTCAGCAGCATGTGCATCTATTTAATGGAGAGCAATAAAAAAAGACACCAAGTCCAGGCTAACTCCTGCTCTGGCTGCCAGAACCCAACATGGAGGCGTTTCTACCTGGAACCTGTCAGCTCCACTTCCTGCTCAAACCCATCCTGCTCCTTTTCTCAGACGTTTTTGTTTTTCATTCCCCCTTTGTTTCTTCTCTTTCAGGTCGCAGTCTGCATGGCAACACTCGCAGCGTGACATGTCCGTCACCCAGAGAGCGAGGCGGGCGGAGCGCCGGCGCTCACAGGCCTCCCATAATCCATCAGCTCTCTGATGACGCTCATGTAGTTCTGCATCTGAATCTTCAGAAAACGTTTCAGAGTGCAGGACGTTTAAAAAACCTCCTTCGCACTGCAGAGGTTATTTTATCTAAGCAAACAGAAAGCAGCAGCACATGGGGAAGGAGACGAGTTTGTGTGATTAGGCGCTGCTCAGCCTCGCTCTGACCTGTCGCCGTGACCTCTGACAAACACTCACTACGATGTTCCAGCCCGTTACTTTCTGGTTTTGGCTTCACTTCCAGCATCCATCACTCACACACACCCACACACACACACAAAGAGATTATTCCCCCTCTTTTCTTTCTCCCTCTGACTTTCCCCGGGCAGACAGCCAGGGTTTCGTTTCCTCTCCATCCTCATCCCGATCTCTCAACTCCATTTGCTCGCAAAGAAGAACAGATTTTGTTTAGTCAAACGAGATTCATTTTCCCACCTTTAGGTCAGATCTGGGTGAAGATGATTGCAGTGAGGAGCTGAGAGTAAAATAAAAAGAGGAGGAGGAAGAAATCTGCACTTGTGTCTGTTAAGCCAAACGACAAAGCGGTTGGTTGGTCGCTGGGGGAGACACTCGGGTTCGGAGCTGCCTCGTGCAATACCTCTGAGAACCAGACTATAACAAAGTAAAGCACTAAAACACAGCCGGAGGGAGTGATTAGTGTGAACGCGTGTGTGTGTTTGGGTGTACAGCGGAGTGTGAGGGAGCCACGCTCCAGGCGGTGCATTATTAAACAGATTTGTCACTTTGGACTGGCGGCGTTAGGAACCTCCAGTGGAAGATCCAGGGAGACGGTAACGCTGGGAAATAACTGAAAATGAGATGGAGATGAAACAATCAGGTGGAAAATAGTGATAGAGAGGGGGGGGGTGGGGGGGGGGGCAACGCGGGGGGGGGGGGGGCAACGGGGGGGGGCAACAAAGGGGGGGGGCAACACAGGTGGCCGCAGCAACAGTTACATTTCTGGAGGTTTTGCTACGGTTCAAAGGTTATTAAAATGAATAAATAAATGGTCAAAATTGATCAAATACATGCATACATGTGACCAACACCCAGGTGGGGGGCGCTGATCGTTTTAGTCTGGCAAAAAAACAAGTCAAACAAATGAAAGCTAATTATAGATAAATAGTGGAAAAGATCAATTTATATGGAATAAACTGAATTGTAATGATGCTACTGAGGCGCAAAACTAAAAGCAATACTTTTCTGCAAGATGAAAATGATATTAAAACATTTCAATCAATTAATAAATATTGAAATTAACAGGGGGCATAAAAATTATTCTGTGAAAAGACGAATTCTTTAAGTATAAATAACCATTAATGTCTAAAAACTGTATGAATAAGTAAAACTAATAAAAATATTTTAATAAAATAAATTAAGCTTTGCAGTGGGGGCCTTTGTGCCCGCAGCCCCCTGCGGTTGGTTACGGCACTGGGAGAGAGAAACCATGCAGAGAAGAAGACAATAAAAGCTGCAAACAGAGAAATCAAGTGATGAAAACAGAAAAACAATTAACATCATCTGCACAAAAGATTAATTTTCACTAATCAACCCGACTCCGAGGGCAGCCATTAAACAGCTCAAGGCCTGAATTAAAGCACTTAATGTTGACTTGTGTCCTCACAACATGAGCAACACCTTGACACACACTCACACACACACACCCCTGAGTGTGTTACAGTTGTGTTAGAAATTGTGGCTGCTGTTGGCTGAGAAAAATAAAGAAAGAAATAAAAACGCAGCTTCTGCATCTGCAGCGACAGGAAACAACATTGTTTTAGTCAGAAATAACATTAAAGAGACAGAAAATGTCCTCCATCGGTGTGTGTGTGCGTGTGTGTGTGTGTGTGATCTGAAAGCCTGCGGAGGGCAATCTCACTTTGGAGGAAATCAAACCAGACTAACGCTGGAACAGGCAGCGAACGCAGACAACGGGACGAGAACAAAGAGTCCGAAAACACAGAAACCTCTCTCTCTCTCACACACACACACACACACGCGCTGCAGAGTAGGAAACCTGCGAACGCAGCACTGTGGCAGATTGGGAGTCAGCATGGAGACGGGAATATTTCTGTTTATTTACACCTGAAGCAGACGAAACGCAGAAACCCTCCAGCATGTAGATGAGAAAATCTTAAAGCTATTTTTACCTTAAAAAATAATTTATCGTTTGTATTTTTAAAAAAATATTCTTGTAAGGACCGTTAGAGTTTGGGTGTCTATGCTCATTTCTGACTCCAGAGTTCGGAGGAGATCAGAACTTTTCTCCGCCGGGCCGCCCTGTCCGCCTCCGTCACTCAGACGCTCAATGCCGGATTGTTCTTCCGCCGCCACAAAGGCCGCCTGACGGCGAGCGACTAACGAACACGCCCCCCGTGTTGGGCTGACGTCCACGGGCCGAACCCGGCGGCTGAGGAGGCAAAGACGGGAGAAACCAGTGAAGCTGTGGATGATTCAGGAATCGAACACGGAGGACGACACCAACCGGTTTATGATCTACCCGCCCACAAAAACGACAGAAATAGCTCATCAGATGAACGAACTTCATCATCGTCCCATCCTGCGTCAAATTCTGATGCAGGCGGCGTCACCAGGGGCTGAAGGCGTGGAGGACTCGCTGTCCTGGCCTCCCTGGACGGGAGTCAAACTCCACCAGGAGCAGCAGGAGATTTAAAGTTCAGCAAAATAAACTCAGATTTCACTGGAGCTGAACTCCAAACTGACCCTGGGAGACACACACACACACACGGCCGTGTTTCATGGGGACTGTACGGTGGCTTCCATCCAACATGGTGGGGTCAAAGTTCAAGCCCCAGCCGTGTGCATTCAGAGTGGAGCAGCAGGAGGCGGTGTGTGTGTGTGTAGGAATGTGGCGTTCATGTTCGCCTGTTTCTCCTGACTGAGGAAGAGGAGCAGACACGCCCTGCTGATCTTCCTCCCATCAGATAACGGGTTCCTGCTGGATGCCACCATGTTGGCGTTCTGAGCTCACGAAGCTGTTCCTGAGCGCCGACCCGGCGGTGAGCGGCTCTTCACTAAAGCGCAGCGTCTTCAGAGCAGCGGAGGGAACCCAGTCAGATCTGGACTCACACCTCCGGCTCCTCGCTGACCTTCCACCTGTTGAGGCCTGAATCTGATTATCAATCAGTGATTAATCAATCAGTGATTATCCAGGAGTTTGGGAACGACATCACAACCTGCCCGTTCTCCCCTCAGACTCGTCTCTATTTTGGATTGGAGGATGATGATGGTGGGGTGACAAAAGAGGAGAGGAAGCATTGAAGGAGTAATGGGAGGGTCTTTGGGGGTTCGCTCTCTCTCCCCCCTGCTGAGCGAGTCGGGGGAAAATGACTTATTTATCAAACGGGCTGAAATATTCAGACGGCCGTTTTTAAATTCATAGGCTGAGATGCTTAATGACGGCGGCAGCTCTCTCACTTTGACTTTAATAGCTGTTTGACAGACATGTTTCACCTTTGACCTCATGCATTTCACAGAGGATCAGCTCTGTTCCAGGGTGTGTGTGTGTGTGTGTGTGTGTGTGTGGGACTAAACGCTGGAGACGAGATGTAATGTTGTTCACCAGCAGCCGCTGCAGAGGCAGCCATGAGGAAATGTTTCAGGACAAATTCCTGGAGGGGCGGATTGTTTCTGGGAGCGCTGAGGGGGAGGGGGGGGGGGGGCAGAACAGGACGGGGGGGGGGGGGGGGGGGGGGGGGGGGGTGGGGGGGGACCGGTGGGGGCGGAGGGGGGGGGGGGGGGGGGGGGGGGGGGGGGGAGATAGGGAGGG